>CABEEJ010002396.1:49233-78227 GCA_901482245.1 Timema douglasi
TTTATTGTTCTCGTAAGTTCGACCAGCTCCGCGTATGTTTACCCTGATATTCTAACCCCTCCCTCCCGTCGTTATGTCGTATTGACCGATGTTTTGTATTTACCCCTCTTCCCCCTCTTTGAGCTTGTATAATCATATAAATACTGGTGTTGTTCAACATGGACGGTACTTCTTGACAGGGCTGTCCCCTAGGACACACCTTGGGTGTCTAGGAAATATTCGCAAGGTACGAAATCCCTTTTCGGCTGTTGTATATTAGAAATTATTTTTGCGTCGTATTCAACTTGTAAAAATGTCTATCATTTTGGACTCTAAAAAAAATGTCAAACATATTGGACTTAGTATCTTTTGGTCGTATTTAACTTGTAATTATGTCTGATATTTTGGACTTAGAATTTCTAACGTCACTATGGATGTGGTAGTCTATTCTAGACTTGGAATATTCTACTTTACCTAGAATCATATTTAACTCATAAATGTTTATTGTTTGCATCGCCTATAGGGCATTAATACCTGATTATTTAGTAAGAAAAATATTTACTAGAGCGGCAGATATAATAGAGATATCTGAGGATAATTGATTGTATCGAAAATGCCCATCAGGCCGTGGGAAGTTTCGTATTGTAAATATAAAGTTATAAGTGTTTTGTTATGAACCCCTTTTAACTGAATGGCCCATACGGCAAAAGTCTTGTATTATCGTTCGTAAGGAGTATTTTTGTCCGCATAGCCAGATTTTGTATTGGAATATTGTTGTCATTTAACTCGTTGGCCTTGCGGGCTTATAGAGTTCATTGTTCATTGGTTTCAATTACGATATTATGTTCGTAGGCTAATAGCTTCATGAATTGTAAGCAATTCCAAATTGTACAACTTAATCGCCTTTTTTATATACTCTGTTCAAGTTTATTCTTGCTATCAATAAAACTACAAATTGTTACCAGGTATGCTGCATTGCCATCCCCTTTCTCGTTATGAACATCAATGTAATTGAGGTGTGAGTTCGTGGAGAGTATAAGTAAATGGGCCTGTCATTGGCCTGTTTACTTTTGCTTGTATTCTCACAGCCCCTCTGCAATTGCTATTTTTTATTTATTTTTATTTTATTATCTGTTGTGCGCCAGCCTTATTCTTCGGGGAAGAGTAAGGGCGGCGGTACAATAGCTAACATTGGTGTGTTACGTGTTTGAAAAGTTTCACTGTGGGAAAAAAAAACTTTCTAGAGTGTGGTTAAAAATCTTTTATTATAGAATATCCCAACTTTCTCAGGTTTTTCGGACATTTCAAAAAAATCTCAGCAATCTTTTTATAGTTTTTTTCTTGTTGAATGTCAATTTTTTAGATTATTACATTGACAACACATTTTTAAAAACAATTCTAACAACTACCAAACATCAACACTCTTATAAGTTATTTTTTCAGTGTCAAATGTTCAAGGTATTATTTGTAGCCCCATACAAATGTGTTATAAAACAAACTGTGCAATAATTTCATGTCAAAACTGCGATATTTAGTAAATACATTTTAACATAGAGAAACAAAATCTCACACATTTGTTTAAATGTTTGTGTGCAGAAATAGTTAAGTACTTAAAATATGTCGACTTTTCCTTAGTTTTAATTAAATTCCCTGACATTTCCTTGTTTTCCTTGACATCAAAAGATTCCCTGACTTTTCCAGGTTGTTCTTGATTAACCTATCTGTAGACACCATGCCAGTGCACTTGGCCGAGATGTAGGCCCTAACGTTGGTCAACATTTAGCTAACTTAGCTTACTTGACCTGAAATCCCAGGTTTGGAGGAAACAGCCGGACCCAATTCTTTTCTTTTTCTACTGTGGTATTTAAAACATTATTAATGATTACAAAAAAAAGTTAGTTAATCCAGTGTTTATTTGTTATTCCTGATATCTGGGTCGGTACAATGAAAGGGTTGTCAACACTGACCTGCACAATATGATGCACCGACTGTCCCTCCACTTTCGGAGGTGCAGAGGATAAAAGTCCAGATAAGTTAAACTTTGTCGCACCACTTTCATCAACTATGGATATCTGAAGGAGAAAATGAGCATATCATAGAATATCAGTCACATAAAAGATTAAATAAGTTTAAAAGGAGTCTGCCTTAGTAACTTAGCTTTGTAGCTAGTGCCTGGCTATTGACCCAAAATTTCTGACATGAACAAAACTTTAAATTCAAAATGGTTTGCTTTAACAAAACAGCCATGTTGTGTTTGTTTTATAAATCAGTTAAAATAGGTGACTAATAGCTTGCACACTGGGTGTAAAAAAAAAAAGGTGGTTTCCCTAGAAATATTATTGAAGCTTTTTTCCCCCTCCATGATAGACTAAACTAAGACTTTGGTTCAAAACTCAGTGGGTTTATAATAGTTTATTATTCACATAGTATGATATCAAGAACAATAATTTATATGTGATTCAGGGTTTAATTTCAGTGTGGTCCTAAAAACAAATAGTTCCTGTAAAAATAAAGAGCTTACAGAAAGAGGCTTAAAGATTTAATAAGCACACTTCATATTCAAAGATAGATTAAGAACAGTAAAATTAATGCAGCTAATAATAATTTCTCAGAGCTAAAGTTTAAAAATAATTGGGATTAACATTTTTTTTTTTTGCCATGTAAATAAAAATAAATATTACAAAATATTAATTATTATCATTATTGTTGACACTTAATATTAGTAATTTACTTCTAAGCCCGAATAAAATCTAAAAACTAAAGAAAAATCATGAATAGCACTTAAAATACTAAATAAAGAAATGAAAAAAAAGTCAGAAGAGTGCTTCATGTGAATGACAAAAACACGGGCAGATAAAGAGGGAGAGAAATGATTAAAAGTCAAAACTAAAGATGGGTTGAATTGAATCCTATAGTTCTTGAATCAGAATCAAAAATTTTATTTTCAGATCTTGAATACAAATTCGAGTCCTTGAATCTTCAAAAGTATAGTGTTAGTTTGTCAAAAAAAATTGAAAAGGATATTTTAAAAAAACTAACAAATTATTATTATTATTATTAGCACTGCATCGTAATACCCGTTTGGGTTATACGCACTTACGCTAATGTGTAATGGTATGGTGATTGTGAGATGAAATGGAAGACCTACAGTTTATTATTATTATTATTATTATTATTAGCACCGCGTCTTACTACCCGTTCGGGTTATACGCACTTACGCTAATGTGTAATGGTAGGGTGAATGTGAGATGAAATGAAGGACCTACAGTTTAACGTGGAATCCGAACCACGGTGGAGGCCTGGCATTCCTCACATTCACAAGATGTCTTGTCAGAGGTGAAAGAAGGGTTTGGTAATCAGATAAATCTGTGCCGGGACCGAGGATTGAACCACGGACACCAGCACAGAAGTCGGACACCTTACCCCTAGACCACCAGGTCACTTGCAAACCAATTGACACAAATTAAATAGTAACAAGTTTTTATATATATTTTTAAATTGGTGATTTTGTTCTTTTATTTTTACATAAATGAAGATAAATTGTATTTTTTTTTCTAACTAGATGAATCTATGGAATTCTTGAAAAATTGCATTTTGAGTTCAATCCAAGGCCTTTAAACTTTAATTCAAGATATTTTTTGCGAGATTTTCAAATCTTGAATTTCTCAAATACCATAGGATTTGGGAGATTCAAGGAATCGAGGATTCAAGCGTCCCATCTCTAGTTAAAACCAAACACCCTCTCATGATTAGCGACTTCCTAATTGCATCGCTCAGAAAGAGGGACATATGAGCAACCTCTCCAACCCCACCCCTTCCGCAGGTCCCCAATACTACAATATAACATTCCTATGAAAACAAATAAAAGAGAAATAAGTTAAAAGTAGAGTAGATCCACTATTTTACGAATACAAATCTCCAATTTACCTTGACATTCTGAATTTCAAATCCAAATTCAAATCTTGAAAAAAGTTACAAGTATTAGAGGAAATATAAATAGAATAGAAAATACAAATGGTCACTAAATTTTAACATTCTTTCTTATAATTTATTCATTATAAGATTCATATTCATTCAGGTATTAAATTACTAGTCCAGAGCCTGGTTAGGTTCATCCTATAATTCATCCTATATTGTTATTAGCAACGCGTCTTACTACCCGTTCGGGTTATATGCACTTACGCTAATGTGCAATGGTAGGGCGATTGTGAGATGAAATGAAGGACCTACAGTTTAACGTGGAATCCGAACTACGGTGGAGACCTGGCATTCCTCACATTTACAAGATGTCTTGTCAGAGATGAAGGAAGGGTTTGGTAATCAGATAAATCTTTGCCGGGACCGAGGAATTCATCCTATAATTCATCCTATAATTAATTATAAGTGGTTCTGAACCACAAATAATCAGTATTATAGCCTTAAAACAAATTTAAATAATATAAAAAAAAAAGATTTGAGTCTTTAATCCAATTTTTAAAATTTTAAAATCCTTTGAGCTTGAATATCCTTAAGGATTCAAGGGATTTGAGGGTCCCATCCCTAGTTTAAAGTAAAAATGACACTGTAGGTTGGCAGAATAAATGAAAGGATGAAAAAGATAAGCAAGTTTTCACGAATTAATGAATATTTTTCACCCATGTCTGGCTAAATTTTAAACAAGAGTACCAGGTTTACTCGTCCCAACCTCGCTTGATACCTCTTGCCAATCATTATATTACTAGGTACCCTTCTTCCTCCTGTTTGAATATGTACCATTGGGAACATGACAAATTCGAACTGTTAAGAAGGTACTAAAATCTTTGTTGTTTCTCCTTCCTATTGGTTAGGTTAATGACTTTGTTTCATTATCATGATGACCCCCCACAGGAAAAGGAAACTAAGTAATTATCAGTTCCTCACTCTTTAACCCTTTGAGTGCCAAGAAAAATGACAAAAATATGTGCTAAATGTGCCAAGCTATTTTGCTGAAAAATACAGAATTTTGTTTAAATTTTAACAACTTATTAGTCTTTGAGCTTCTTGCAATCAAATTTTTACATAAACTGGCTAACATGCTTGTCAATCCGATGATATAATTATACATATACTTTTTTAATTTTTAAATATCATTAAAAAATCACTAGCCAAGATGTTAAAAAAATTTACTGTTTTATTAAACATTAATTTTTGAGCAATGAAAATTTAAATAGCTTGAAATAGAATTAATCACTGAAAAGAACATAAAAAACTGAGTAAATAACAAAATTTACAAAAAAAAAGCTAACTTTAGATTTTATGCTAAAATTGGGTTATGCATAGCAGCTGTTTCAATGACCATCAACTTTAGTAAGACTATAGTAAAATAAAGTATAAAATAAACAATTGGCTTTGAATCAGAAGGGGAGAGGGACGGGACGTCAACCCTGGTAATTCTGTATAAATATGAAGAGGTTGTGGTGGATTATCCTAATCTTCAAGATTTATTTCATCTCAATAGTAATCACTAGTATTCACACTCGCGTTATCAATGTCAGCTGCCACTTCTACTTGTTCCGATCTCTCACTTTCACTAGAATATAATTCCTGTTCAGTTCATTATTTACAAATTCAGAACCACTGCTTTCAGAATCACTAACAAATTGATCACTCTCGCTTGAGCAATCAATACATATTGCAAGTTTTTGTCTTGAATCACAACTTTCCTCTCAGTAGCCATGTTTACAAACAAGACCAAAGCTAAAACTCATAAAGTTATAAAATAATTTTCATGTTCGATATATCGAAACTCAAGTGCAAAGACAAATACAAGTAATTTGAACATACGAGAATGCAGTGGAAATAAAATCTACCCTATTGTTGACTTAACTAAGAGCTCGAAAACATGGGATCGCTGTGAGCGATGCTGGCAATTTTAGCAGATATTTCGTGCATCGCTCTGAGCGACGTTGTCACTTAAAGGGTTAAATATTACCGGCAAAATGTACCTCTCAATTCAAATCCCATAATCCTTAGACATATTCAAGATTAAATGAAATGAAAAAAATTCAAATACTAGATCTTTTTAAAATAAACAAAGCATTTTTTTATTAAATCTAGAGTGTGAATATTATTTTTAAATCTATTATATTACTTACTAATGGCATATCTCGGCAACTTTATGAGACAAAACTAGAACCCTGACCCCAGACCATTAATTCACAACTTTTTTTTTTGCCCCCACGTCTTATCTGTTCTGTTTATACTCATATGTACTAATTAAGCTAATGAGTTAGGGATAAGGAAGGTTGAATTTAGAGGAGAAGAATGGAAGATCATTTTGGTAAAACCACCTTCAGTACATCTGACCAGGATTTGATCTGTTATCCCTGTTGTCGGCAGTCTAGTCTAACATGATAGTGACGCCTTAGACCATGTGGCCACTGAAGCATGTAATTTACTACCTAATAAGAACCAACCCACTCCTATGGTTGCATGGTCTAATGCACTACTCTCATGTTAGACTAGGTTGCCAAAGACGAGGAGATTGGGGTTCGATCCCAGTCGGGTGCACTGAGAGTTGAGGGTGGTTTTCCTCTCTTCCTCCACACAAACGCGGGTGCACTTCCTCTAAATTAAACGTTCCTAATCCCTAACACGTTAATGTAATTAATCAATAGGCATATAACCTGAACAGGTAGTAAAACACAGTGCTAGAAAAATAAAAAATAAGAATAATAAAGTTAACCTCTCTTGCTTATCGTATTTTTTTAATATTCAAATTCAAAGTTGAGATTTGTCGGTAAGTTGAAAATCCAGATTCGAGAAAAAAATGGGCTAGCAATTTAATAATTTTAATCCAACACACACAAAGTACTATCTTACCCCACTTGGCGAATCCCGGCTGGCAAACGTTAACAGAATACTTGATTCATGAATATGAGAAACTATATCCAATCCTTGATCCTTGAAGTGTTGCCATAGAATGCGAGCTTGTTTAAGATCCGAAGACAAATCGTCAGATGGCTCCACACTAAGACTCCTGAAACAATGAATCGGCACGGTTCAACAAGGTCAAATCATTCATTCAGGGATATAACTCAGTGATAAAACCTGCTAATAAAAACTCGTTGGTTGATCAGGACAAGTTAAGACATAAAAGCAGTCTAATAATAACAATCAATACATGTTAGGAAAGTAGATGATGCAAACCAGTATTAGTCCAAGCACAAAAAATAAAGTAGGACAACATATAAACCTACTCCAGTTTAATTGATCAAAATGTAAAAGTCTCAAAACATCAAAGACAGCAAAGTCAGTACAAGGAGCTCTTAATGATGTGAAAGATGTTGAGAAGTTTATTGTTTGTTCGAAAACTACTATGCTATTTATAAATAACAAAATCAATGGTTTTAAAACAAACCTTGTCAAAGGTATTTCACTATATTATTTTCATTGTGATTATTCATTTAAATATTATTACTGAAGGCTTAAAACCTAAAAAGAATGTCCCCTGTACAAGGGTCATTTCTCAACTAATTTAAATCAATTATTGAATTGTGGGGCATTTTCAAAAGGACATTCACGTATTACAATGATTTACAATCTGTGTGTTGATATTCATAGGCTCAATTAAATTGTAAATTCCATTTACAATGTTAGGTTGTATAATATGGTATGATCAAAAATCATTTTATGTTAGTAAAGTAATTATAACGGGCAAAAATAATTCATATCTCCAATGTAAATAAAACAGCATGTATTGTATTGTGAAATGGAAAACATTTTCTTGCACTATATTAAAACTAATTCCTATTTATAAAGGAAAGGGCTACCTAATTGCTAATAATGTGCTCAGTTTAAAATCTACAGGACTTAAATGATAATGAAAACTTCTGAAAAATATTTGACACACAAATGGATTGGTAAATCGCACATACTGTCACTTTTGGAAAAAGGGCTTATAATGACACAAACACTTCCAAACCGTGTTTATTATTATTATTATTATTATTATTATTATTATAACAAACATAAAATGCGGGTACTTTTCTTTAGCACAGCGTCATACTACTTGTTCAGGTTATATGCTTTATATAAGTACTTGGTACTTGCTATGTCAACATTATAGTTATTGGTTTGTTGGATTAAAAAATATTTATCTAACTAGCGAGCTGAATAAAATGACACAATTTAAATTTCACCATATTTCTTAAAACTTTATTATACACATCCATGACAACAGTACTTTTAAAAAAAAAAGCTCCAAGCAACTTTAAATAAATGTATATTACCCATTCTAGCTTAATTTAACCTTTAATAATGGTTCTGAGGAAAAGAAGGTTAGTTTTATTATCTGGGGTTATTTCATATATATAAACAATATTTAACTATAAAATAAAACATGTGTTTACGTGTATTACAATTATTTAGGCTGCCCCACTATAAGCCTAGGGTGATTCAAGAAAGAAACTTCATGCTGAAATAGTATCCTGTTAAGTAGGTGAGCTTGTTTACTGATATTATTTGTAATGCTCCGTGATAGTGATTTCATTTAAAATTTAACTTTTTCCAAAAGAGACAGAAAACGTTCTAAGCCCAATTAGCCTATTATACCTCCTAGCTAACACAAGTTTAATACATTTATCACTGTAGTTTGACACCACAAAATGAACTGGACTAAGCCACATAACAGGACATGGGACTCACTAAGAGAAAACACATGCACAGGTGTACAGCCACCAAAGTACGCCCACTACACTGCCAAATATTAGTTACACAATATAAACCACCCTCAAGACATACGTAATGTACTGTTGTAAATCAGATGCCCGAATCTCTTCAATCACAAATGGCACAGCATCATGGGTAAGCTCGGGAAAATTTTCATCTCCTTTATCAGCACTAACAAGAGATTGCAGCTTAAATTCTCGTTGAAAGGAATACCTTCCTAACAGCACCCCTGTGTAAATAAAACATTTAATGGGGGAAAAAACAATACACCATTATGTACATCATGTGCATTAAGAATATTACCAATAATGTGTTTGTATCAGTGATAGGAAAGTTTGTAAAAATAGTGAAATTGTAAAAGTTTGTTTTCCTAAAATATTATAAACTCTTAATAGTTCAATTTTATCTTCTAAAAATTATTTGTACAGTTCCTTAGTTCCTGTTTACAATTACTCGTTTATCCATTTAGAAACATAAAAATTGTATTTAGAAAGCAAGTCCAGATTTTATGTCCATATGTGTTCTGCATCACAGTAAGAGTGGGATTACAATCAACTCAAGTTTCACATAGCATAGTGTTCATGTAGTGTAGTGTATGATCAGGGTTCATTGTATATAGCCAAACTGTGTCTAGCCAAATAAAGCCATTGAATTTTAGCTGTTTAAAAATAAAATTGTTCAGTAAAATAGAATTCAAGTAGTTAGGACTGATTAGGTTTCAAGTATTTGCAGTAAAATCTCACTGGAGTAATAAACTACAGTAAAAGAAGAGGTAGCAATGTGCTGATGTTTGCGAGACACAAAACAAACTATACCAAAGGTGTCTGCACACCCTAAACAGGATTGTAGGGTCGTTACACCAAGCTTTTGACTCCGACTCCTCTATTTATCCACTGTCCAATGCCATCAAAAATGTTTATTTAAAGTATATTAATTAGTAATAACAAATTTACTGCTGTAAAATTCTCCAATACAAATTACTTCATTGGAAGCTTCTTTGGCAATGTGAATTTATATTTGAATAAATATGTCAATTCAAATTAAAAATATTATTCCTAAAGAATTTTTTTTTTTAAAAGCATGAAATTAAAATGATTTAGTTAACATAAATTGTTAAAATAAGTTTTTATTTTGAAGCTGGAGTCGGTACATTTTTATCGACTTCAACTCCACACAAAATTGCTTCCGACTTATATATTACTCAAAACATATTGGCTGAGAGGAGCACATGGTACACTTCAAGTAAAGTAACAGTTTTCCTCTGGACAACTCTTACATTAACATGAATTAAGTGCATCTTGATTTAATACTAAAAAGAAAAC
Source organism: Timema douglasi (assembly GCA_901482245.1). NCBI lineage: Eukaryota > Metazoa > Arthropoda > Insecta > Phasmatodea > Timematidae > Timema > Timema douglasi. Next base: position 59,223 of record CABEEJ010002396.1, read on the forward strand.
TGTTACGTTTTGTGAATTTTAGTTGGTTGTGATCGCAGCATAAGTATTATTTGAATTTATTTTAGAGTAGTTATAATAAATCAACAAACCAATAACTATTATAATAGAATAGAAAACAAATAAAAATATACAGCAATATAAATAAGATATGTTTTAGCGACACTGATAATGCAAGATCATATTGTTTTATTAACTCAAAATTTTCAAATATATTGTCTATTAATGAATACCTTTTTATTGTCATTATGTTCACTGTACTAAACAAAAACCTTCAAAATAAAATTAATCATTTACATAATATGGTGTTCAGTAAAGTAGCTTTAGATGATGTATGAAAAAAAGGTTGTCCAAATTTATGCGCAGAACAAACTTGGTTCAAAATTAGTTCCGTTGTTTAAATTTGAATGCACTCGTTCTAAGTTTGCTGGAAAAGAAACTACTTTAATGAATGTGTTTGTTCTGAACACTGGTTTATATGACACTAGTCCTTAAAAACTAAACTAAAATTTAATCAAGGAAAGATTTACTAAAACTAGAGATAGTTCCGCTAATATTGGTCCTTATCTATTCTAATATCAGCCAAATTTGTAGTTTTATATAGCAACATTTTCCTGGTAATTGTATTATAAAAGTTCAATATTATAACTTTTAATCAAATTTTGATATTCTTCATTAAAAAACTGATTTAAAACCGTATGACATTTGCCAAAGCTACCAAATTACACGCCAATGTGCTAAAGCTTGATATTGATAACACATAAGGGGATATGAGTCCATCTTATGGCCAATTAGCCAAGATATTAGATATAAGACTACATTAAAACTTATATCTAAGTGCAGTTTTCTGCATCCTTAATTTGACAGCATTGGAATTGAGATTAGTTTAAAAGTTTTTTTAAATTTTAATAATAAGTATTTTCCACTGTTGCTATATTGTTTTTAAATAAGGCAAAACTGTTTCACTGGACTCAATTAGTTTTTTTTAAAGTAGAATATAGAAAATCGCACCATAAAGTGACACCTGGTTTAAGATGTTTTACCTATCTTAGGTTGGGTGTTATCCCTGGGTTAGGAAGGAAAAAAAAGGAAAAGTTATGTAATATTGGCTTTTAAAAGTACAATTTTGAAAAACCTTATATAATTGAAAGTATCTTAAATCTGTAATGTGTATGTCGAGTGTGTTGGCAATCAGCTGTCCACACTGATGAGCATACAATCTAAGGTGTCAGTTTAGTATTATCCGGTGACAGGGCAGTCTGAGATTGGATCTCTGTCAGGTGTACTGTGGTTATTTTTCCAAAATAGTTTTTCCCTCCTACCCCACACTAATGCAGGTACATTTCCTCAAAGAAATGTACAATTTTTTTTATTAGTATTGAGCTCAGAAACATATTCATATACATATTATATAATATCATAACAGGGAAACATAATGGGCACTAAATTTTCAAAGTAGCTTACCTCCCAGAAGAGCTAAGAAGCCAACAGAGAAAAGTGACGAGAGACATATTCTTTTGGTGACGAACAAACTGGGTTGGAACCCTTGGGCCCTCTCCATACTTAACATACCGTTCATCATCTTGAGGGAGACGTCGTTAAAATACATACATGGAGCACTCGTAAAAAACACATTTCCCTAATAAAGTGGCCAAAAATGCAGTATTGGGTTTTCATCCTACACCAAAAAAACAAGCTCGTCCCTCCATTTTTAAACAAAAAAAATAGTTTTGCTCTTCCATTATATTACAAACACACTATATATCGGTCTTAATCCAAAGACCCAATATTATCCTTGCAACATCTTATTCCTAAAACCAAATCCTTTTAGTGTGGTATCCTGTTAAAAAAAACTCTTCTTGATGCATTCTACTTAATAAACAGTCTTGTTCTTCCCCTTTACTATAACAGTGTTATTTTTTAAAAGTTTTCTTCTCTTACATCTGGGTGAAATGTGATGTAATGTCAACAAACCAGTCGACCACCTCTCAAATCAATTTTCTAAAAGAATCAATATTTTGTTTGTTTATACGTGAAAAAACATTATAAATCTCCACAAAAGTTTATCACCCTTCAAAGCTGTGTTTTCAGTAAAACAATTTTGCAATCATTATGAAAATTTCACTCGAGTTGTCTTTCAAATCAAATTCTCAAACTGTGTGAGAAATATACATGGATACGAAACTATCCCTCTCCCACCCCTCTTCTGAGAAAAGCTAGACAAATGGTTCAAGAGTTGCCAAGAGTTGTCTAATAAAGTTTGCAGCTAGACAACAGAACTAAAATAACCACATATTGTGACTGGCTGGTCTTGAAGCCATAGATACATGTATGTATTGTGATGAGAATCTTAAGCTTTATTTGCAAAAAGGCTTATACTAGCTTGCAAAAATTTGAAGCTAAAGGGCTAGTAAATCAATAATGTGAAATAATTGTTCTGTAAAAAAAAACTAATCAAGTCTCAGCAAATGCATTCTAAATAAATCTCTCACTAAGTTAAAAATAAATCACTATGGTAAGTCACACCATATATTTTTAGTGCCGCCCCATACCACCTGTTTAGATTATATGCATATGTACTAATTACACTAATTTGACAGGGATATTAAAGGTTTAATTTAGAGGAAGTGTATCCACATTTGTGTTGGAGGTAGAGTGAAAAAACATTTAGGAAGAACCCCTTTCAGTACATCCAGGATCGAACCCTGATCTCCCCGTTTTAGGAAGTCTAGTCTATTGTGAGGGTAGCACCTCATACCACGCGGCTACCAAAGAGTGTATCAACAAATTGATATTTAATAGTTGTTTTATACTAATGTAAACAAATATTGCAAAACAAAAGGACACTATACTTTACTAAACACATACACATAAAAAAAACTTAAGTAAGATCCTCCTCAAAGGAAAATCAATACAAGACCTCAATATCCTTCCTTGAAGTAGTTCCACTATGTAAAAATGCAACCACTTCTGTGCACAATGACAAGGTTATGACAGTATGGGAAATAACCTGACTAAGTGAGTGTAGCGTCACGATAAAGACTTAAAGATAACTCACAGAGAACCTATGGCAAATTTATGCTGAGGTGCAAGGGAATAAATGAAAACTCTAGTCCTTGTATACTTTACACCACATTTACAATGAGACGATGTGTTGCATCAGAAAAAGTGTAGCTAGTGAATTAGGATCATTAAATTATCCGTTGAAATTTCTAGACGTCGAGAATTTGATTAGCAGACCGAACTCAATGGCTTGTATATATTTCACCCTCTATATGTTGATAGTTTATTAGATCATTAAACCAATCTGCTAGTTGAAGGATCAATTTAAACCATGTGAACTAGTTATTTATTATGTGTGAGAGACAGACAAACAGGTAAAAAAGTGACAGGTTATTAAATCAGGCAGTGCAGGGTCATGAAGGAATATCTGAGCAACTGTTTTAAGTATTAATTTCAAAATTTGTTCCTCTTGTGATCAATAGTTTATGGTTTTAAATGACTTGATTCGATGGAGTTGTGAGAAAAAGAGTAATTTAGAGAATCTGACCAGCAATTATTGAATTAAAGTTTTGATTTATAATTCAGTTGCACCAAATTAACATGATATTATTGCCTGGCAGTAAACTTTTGAGTTCCTAATGCCATAAAGTAGGAGTATTGCTAAACCAGTCTTATCTGTATTATTTTTCACTCTTACCACATATTTAGCTGATTTGAAGTATTAAATTTTGCGTTCAGTATTAATCTGTATAGGGTTCCACTACAGCTTTCTTATAAATGTAAATATTTCTGCTCTCTCTGTCATGCTTTCACATCAGTTTTTAGCTGTATAACCTTAAGAGATTGCATAAAAATTTGCGCTTACTAAAAAGCTAGCTTCTAGATATGTAAACATCAACATCCAGTTTTATTACTATGTATAACACAAGGGCTACTAACAATTTAATCTAAAGGATAAGGACCAGGAAGATAGATTAGAGTGGAAACACAAAAGTTTAACGCAGAAATAAGATGGAAAGAATCACACCAATGACCACATATGGTAAATCACCTCCATTACCTCTGCCGAGATTCAAATTCTGAAATTCCCACCAATGATTATTGTGATGTGTGATTCAATTATTTGATGCTCTCTCTCTCTTTAAATACGTTACTAGACCTAGTGTTTATGAATGGCTACTACCACAGTTGTTATAATGTCTCCCTGACTGCCACACTTCCTAACCATCCAAGGGGATCCCCATGAGTTTTTATTATCTTCACACCTCAGCCCACATTCACTTTTGGTTCCAAAACTGTAGATAAACACGCAAGATGCACTAAAAGACGCCTCAAAACTTGCCAAGATTGTAAGAGCTACTGGATAGTAGACACAACTAAGCCCGAGCATAGCTCCGATTTTATGGCCAACCTAAATTTTACAGCGTCACTCCCCCTCCCAGTTCTCTTTTAATGCGATGATTTTTGGCTAAGGCCACCGGAAGCTACCCAAAGAGGTCTACTTGTCCAGATAGGTTTACTAAATACACACGTGGGATGATAGCAACGTTGCCAAGTAAAACAAGAGTGTATACAAAAAAATATGTTCACATTGATTTGTATCATTTGAACTCTGGATCACTCACAATTTTACCAATGATTTGTAGCTTGTATATAAAAACATAGTTGGGTCAAATTCACTATTTTACAAATATGAATCTTCATTTTACCTATAAATACCAAATATTACATTTTAAGTTTGAATCTTACTATTGAATTATGTATATAAAAGAAAATAGAAAAAACAAACTAAATGTCTACATTATTTGCTATACCTAATTCATTCACTAAAACATTCTGTTAAGTGTTGAATCAATGTTTTCGGCCTGGTTGTTAAGCTTTTCTATAATTATGTTGGGGCTTAACATCCAATAAATACTATTACATCTCTAAAACAACTTCCAATTGAAATTTGAAGGAAAATAAAATCAAATCTCAAATCTGATATTTTCTTGAATCTCGAATATCCTCAAAGATTAAAGGGTTGCATCCCTAATAAATTTATATTTATATTAGCATAAGTACCCGGCATTTCTTCAAACAGAGATAAAAAAATCTTAATTTTTATAGCTTCTGACCCGATTAATTTAAAATAAGATTTTCAAAAATTTCTAATTCCAGCTTTAAAATGCACATGTATGTTCACAAGGGCTATCGATTTTAAAATTCCAGCTCTCTGAGTGCAGTAGATACCGCACAATGCTCATGACAAACAGACAGGTTGATAAATTTGTCTTTTTGACTTTTCCTGGCACGGATTGGTGATAATGACATTAAGGAAAAGCTAATTGATTTTATTTACAAGCTTCCGCGGTGCATCTTATATTTTACATTAATAATATTTTTTTAACTTGTTTGGTTGTTTACCTAAACGATGCTAAAATGGTGTCCAACCGAGACTTAAGAAAGACAATCTTCTCTCGGTTATTGTGTGGCATTTAAAATAAAATATCATCGCAAGGGTTGTGGTTTCCATTTATTGTAGTTTTTATTAGTTACAGATTTGTCGAGAAGACTAAAAATGAGGCGGCTCAATGGATGAATAAAAATTAAAGGAAAACATGTGGGTTAAGTATAATGCACAAAGATGTCACATTCATCCTTTCTATCTTCTATAGTTAAAAAAAATACACAAAGAGTTAAACAAGTATTTGTGAGGACATAAGACAGTAGAGAAGGGTAATGTTTAGGACTCAAAATAAAGCTGTGATTAATGAAAAACCCAACTCAGAGGGTATGAGGGAAAACAATATTCAAATTTAGACATAAATTGTTTTACCTGATTCCACGAGACTCGTTTGATTTTCAGTTATTATGTACTTACATCGGCAGTTGTATGGTCTAAAAATAAGTCAATCACATTAGACCAGATTGCCAGTGATGGTGAGATCACTGTTTGAATCCCAGTCAGGGTTGTTTTTCCTTAAAATTTCTCATTCTTATGCCACACATTTGTGTGTATATTTCCTATTAATTCTACCTTCCTTTTACCATCAAAAGAGTGTAAATATGCAGATAGCTCAAACAAGATGTAAGAAGCTATGTACAATTTTTTTAAATTTCTTTACCTTGTGTAACACATTAAAGCAAAACTTAATTAATTTTATCTACCTAGTCGTGCCAAAAAGTTTGTATTTGCAAGTTTAAAAGAAAGCGTAACTCGAATAATCTTTCTTTCTGGTACTAATTTTGTGCCATATTCTAATAAGCTAAGTGGTATTATAATTATTGATGGTTTTTTCAAGGATATGAACCAGTCTCTCAATAGTCATAAACAGATTCTCAACATTTCAACCCAAATTTTACTGTGCACTATGTTTTTAAACCTGTTAGCGTACAGCCCAAACGAGAAGCTAAGTATTATTTAAAGCCATTCAAGTTATTCACATAGGTACACAGTTGGGTTAAGGAAGTATAAGGTTGAGTTTAGAGGAAATATACCCGTATTTTTGTGGAAAGTGTGGTAAACCATTTAAGAAAAAGTACTCTTATTACACCTGACCCATATTATAACCCCAAACTAATGATCATCTGCAATCCAATATATTGTGAAAGTGATGCCTTTGATCAAGGGTTGCCAAACTTTTTGAACGAAAGAGCTCTTGCACCAGAAAATATATATACTGGAGCCTTCATAAAATTGTTTACACTAATTATTAGGAAAACTCAATACCTACAGTTAAATATTACAAGTATAAGAGTATAAAACAAACAGAACACATCGTGTGTTCTAGCTGCGCCTTTGAGAAATGTCCTTTATTTAGATTTGAAAATAAAATAAAAATAAAATGGCAATCCTAGTCACTGATGCTACTTTTTAGTATGAAAAACCAATAAAGAATATTCTAAAATTGCTTCAGAGAGCCCGAGATAGCTATGGTGGAGCCCAATTTTAAAATGTCTATGATCATGAGACCAAATAAGAGGTTTAAACCCAAAGTGAGAGATGAGAGAGAATAAAAAAACAATTCTAACATGATCTTTCAACAGTCTTCTAAAATGTTCTATTCACATCACTAAGATAATTTCAAGCAAACATATCAACAACCAAAATAAACACACAGTGCTTGGAAGTAGGGGGAGGAGGGGAAGAGACGAGGGAAATGGGTAGTTGGAAAGAGAATGAGAGAGAGGAAACTAGGAGCAAGGGTAAACCAAAATAGCCTTCCGCTCAGAGTAAGGAGGCCAGTCCTGTGAATGCCATAAGACAATGCAGCTGTTTTTCATATAAAACACTGGCACGGCTGCAAGAAGTAATTTATAGCTGCCACTGTGATGAGGCGCCAATTAATTATTTTTTTTGTCAGTTGGCAATCATTATACAAACACACACACAATTATGACTTTATGCTGACATGAACAATAATGAGGACAGAAAGTGAGTAAGTAAAACATGTAATCATAGTTAAGAACCAGGTACATTTTGTAACTTTATTAGGTGACCTGGCGGTCTAGGGGTAAGGGGTCAGACTTCTATGCTGGCGGCCGGGGTTCAATCCTCGGTCCCGGCAAAGATTTATCTGATTACCAAACCCTTCCTTCACCTCTGACAAGACATCTTGTGAATGTGTGGAATGCAAGGCCTCCACCGTGGTTCGGATTCCACGTTAAACTGTCTGTCCTTCATTTAATCTCACAATCACCCTACCATTACACATTAGCGTAAGTGCGTATAAACCGAACGGGTAGTAAGACGCGGTGCTAATAATAATAATAAATAATAATAAGACGTGTATTAATCACAACTTGCGAATGTGTGGAATGTCAGGCCTCCACCGTGGTTTGGATCCCATGTTAAACTGTAGGTCCTCCATTTCACCTCACAATCACCCTACCATTACACATTAGCATAAGTGTGTACATCCGAAACGGGTAGTATGACGCAGTGGTTATTATTATTATTGATTATGATGATAATAATAAATAATAATAATGAATAATGATCTAACTTTAAAGCATTTTTAAATTTTCAATACAAACATGTACTTGTATCCTCATTTGCAATCATTTTGTGATAAAAATATAATATGAAATAATTACTTTTGTTCTCTTATTTTTTTAAATGTAATTTATTTGTGGATAGGAGAAATAATAATAATAATAATGATGATTATGATGATAATAATAATAATCATTAATAATCATTAATAATAAAAATAATAATAAATTATTATTATCATCATCATCATCACCACATCTTACTACCTGTTAAGGTTATAAACAGAGAGATAAGTTAATATTTAGTTTATTTTTATGGATTATATAAAGAGCATTTTCTAAAAACAAGGTTCTAAAAATACATGCTTTAAGTTCATAAATCATTAAAAAATGGCAAGATATAATCCATGAATTCTCCATGAAGAAAGCATAAGTTTGTACAATTAATTGTACTGACTAGCGAAGATCGGGAGATTGAAATTATATTTAGGTTACGAATATAATAACCGCATCAAGTATTATATTTTGAAATTTTGAAAAATGAAACCTGGACATGGGAATCGTTCCTGAGACCCTCGGATTAGCTCATCAATGCTCTACCACTGAGCTATCCAAGATTTATTCAGTGCACAGGATCAAAACCCTCTGAATTAAACCTTTTTATTATGTGGTGGGAGTGAAGGTCAGAGGGAAGGGAGGGAAATAGGAGAGATGGGTTGAAGCATGAAAGGTGGGGTGGATTAATAATTGGTAGGCCTTAATTACTATCAATAGTCTTTTCTCTAGGTAATGCTAAGAAACATTAAAATGTAGGAGATGAGCTCTGATTATTTTCTGTAGCTTAAAAGTTTTGCGGCTACAATCAGATTTAGAAAGGAAGGAACTTTTCTGACCATTATAAATATCACTAAAACAAGTTTCACTCATTCAAATATGTCAAATCATATGATTTACAACTGTCACTTTTTATAAATAATACCAATACCTACCTAACAATACTAACAATGTAAAACATTATCAATGGTGACCGCAAAAAAATACATTAGTATTTTCTAAACAATTTTTCCTGCCAGAATTTTACTATATTATGACACTGATACTGTTTAAGGCCAGTTGGAACAGCGTTGCTTTTAAAATGTCTCCTAATCTACTATCTTTATATTAATAAAATGAAGAGTGTGCCTGTCTGTCATAAACATTGCATAATATCTACCGTGAACAGAGAGATAAACTTTTAAAATCAGTAGTTCCTGTGCACAAACATGTGCACCTTGAAGCTGGAATTTTAATTTTTTTTATTAGATTCTTTAAATTAATTAAAAACTGGGTCATAAAGAAATAATATAAAGACATTTGTTTTATGTCTGTTTGAATCAAATAAAAGTGTTAAGGGCTCAGTCTTCAAATAATGTCCAGACGGTCATTTCTAGAATAAACAGAGGGTGGACAAATCTGACCCACACAGAGAAAAAAATATATCACAATTTCGTACAAAAATATAGTGAAGTAGACCCAACCTTGCATTCACTAATAAATTGATACTTTTTATGATTTTCAATAAAACCTGTGACTTTTTGTAATTAATTTTTAATTTTTGTTTAGATTTTGTGGGAGCACATTAAGTCAATACATGCCAATGAATGGCAATCTTTATTCAATGACATGTAGCCCATTTTATTAACACTAACATTCATTTCCATTTAAGAATATTTTCTGGGCAAATGTTGTGAGTCTTGTTTGTCACCATGACATATTATTTTGTTCCTTTCTGCAGTGTATCCTTTTTGTTGGGTTCATATTAATTTTAGTTTTTTTTATGTCATTGTGTCTAGCAACCTGTTCAGGTTATACGTGCATATATGATAATTATGGATGAGGAAGAAAGTAATTTAGAGGTAATCAACCCGCATTTGCATGGAACAAGAGTGGAAAGCCATTTAGGAAAGATCATCCTCAGTAGACCCGACCGAGATTCAAACCCCGATCTCCAAGTCATCAGCAGGCCAGTTTAAGACGAGAGTGACACATTTGACTGTTCAGACATTGAAGCGGGTTTAATTTTAGTTAGTAAAGTGTTCCATTACAGGTAAGTTATGTTACTTAAGCATTCCATATACCTGCAGTAGCACGTTTTCATATATGATTTATCTTGACCTATCTATGGTGAGTAATGATTTATTATAACACTAGACTAATTTGTTTTCAAATTTAGTATAGAATGAAGCTATAAGCACTTATGAGCCAATTTCACGTTGCCAAATTAAAAAAATAATTAAAAATAGTTATTTTAAAATGAAAAATTTATCAAACTGATCCCAAATTTGCTGATATCAAATGAATAATGTAGAAAATCAGACCTTAATTTATCATCATTTTCAAACATAAATTTTGTATTCAATCTTAAAAACATACTTATTTTCAATAAAGTTGTTTTCGCAGTAAGTGAAAATTACATTTTGACTCAACCAAGCTCTAAAATAGATTTATATTTTACTACAGGTGTATAATATGCATTTTATTAATAAAATGATTGCATCATCACAAGTCTTACAAATTATATTATTTATAGAATAGACTCACATAGCCTTGACTCATAATTTTTTAAAGGTAAAACACTACATTTTTTTGGCTGTGCCAGGAATTGAACCCAGGTTCCTGATGGTAACTTTACTTATCAGCTTAGGGTAAGATTTGTTAAACATACAAATGCAATATAACATTTTTTTAAATGATATTTAATACCTAAAGTTATAGAGTCACGCAACACATTACTTTTCAACATTAAATATTTTCCTAAATATTTAAACTTTAATTCAGCTCCAAAAGTATCTCATATTATTTAATACAACTTTGTTTCAAAATGAAATAATGGTATTTACACACCACTTCTACTTATAAAGGAGAAACATTTCACTTGTACCAATATTAACAACACTTTAAAGAATAGCGATTAAAAAAAACCTTAATCATTACTCCAAATTTCAAGCATCAGTAAATTAGTAGGGCTACACCTTATTACTGGTTTAAATCATATAAACACACCTCCCACCCCTTATAAATAGCTAATTTCCTCAGTAGACTAGACCTTCTCTGACGTTCACCTGCCCAAAATAAATGTGTACATCAGACCATCACTACTCAGGTTATTTTTAATCAGATCCACCTTGCCCTTTGGTGCAAGTGTGGATCAAATACAACACTGATCAAATTACCAGAAAATATTAATGAGGCGATTATGTTTAAGTGTCTCTGTACGTCTTCTTCACAAAAACTGAAATGAAAACCTTGAAACAAATTTGGTGGAAACAAGTGTCTTGTCTTGTCGGGGACATTTCCAATATTTTATGTTAATGTAAGTCGTGAATCTCACGTGGTCAGGTGTTTCCTTAATTATGCTTACAAAGAGGTTGAGGGGGTCCAAAATGTCCAAAAGTGTGCTTAGATAATACTTGAACAACAGCTAAACAAAATCAAACAGTAAGAACAAAACAAGCAGAGTAAGGTATAACTTAAGGTAAAACTTAAATAAACTTAAATAAGACAGAAACATATTGAAAACTGACATGAGCTACTCACCTAACGTATTTGATAATGTTTTCTGACGATATGCTTTGTAATATGGAAGACGCTATTCCTGGATCTGCATCTCTAATGACACTTTGTTGAAGCTTGGCACTATTTTTATCAAAGCTAATGAACACAACATAACTGACCACAAAGCCAGCTACAAAACCCATGACTCCGGCGAATGTCAAGCCCGACCAGAACTCCTGCGAACGATAACTCAAGGATCTGAAAATATTTAAAATCTAAGTCAAAACACACATAGGATAACAAAGGTAAATATAATATACTAGCATAATACCCATTTAAAAATCAACATCACATTTCTGGTCCTTTATTGTATCCCATTGGCATTTTTTGGACCATGATTGTGAATGGAAATTATTTTTAGTGACCATCAAGATCTAGGAGGGGTATTTAATTTAAATATTATAGCCCGGATGAAATATTTACTCCGATGAGAGTGTGATACTGTTCCTCGATTGAAGATTTCATTATAAACGATATTTTTTGTACTTTTATTTTTTGGAGTGCGATGTGAATTTTCACTCATCAAGTATTCCTGCAATCTTTTTGGTTAAGAGCTACCTGCCTACACAATTTTATATTCCTAGGACTTTTGGCCTTTGAAATTTTGTCAATTGAAAATTTTAAGCTTCCTAGGTCTTTTGGCCTTCAAGAGTATTTTGACTTTGTTTTTCTGGAAACCCTTTGCCATTTTGGGAATTTTACATCACCAAATATTACTGCACTCTTTTTGGTTAGGGGCTAATTGTCTGCAAAATTTTAGCTTCTTAGGTTTACTACACAAATATTATTTTTACTTTGTTATTTTGTATATCCAATTGAAATTTTCTGTATGTATTAAAAAATATTTTGACTTTTGATTCTTTGTGAACTCCCCTTTAGGGAAATATTTAGTCACCAAGTATTTTGGCATCCTTTTGGGTTAGGGGCTACCTGCTTGAAAAACTTCAGATTCCTAGGTGTACTGAGCTTTGAGAGTATTTTGACTTTATTTTTCTGGAAACCTCCTCCATTTTGGGGTGCCTCTTGAGAATTTCCTGTCACCAAATATTCCTGTATCGCTTGAGGTCTGCATAATTGCAACTTTTATGTCTTCTGAGCCTTAAAGTTTGTTAAGACTTTTGGTTTTTTGGAAATCTCCCCATTTTGGAGGCTCCCTCATCAGAATTTTCTGTCACCAAGTATTTCTGTACCTTTAAAATTCAGCTACCTTGCTCTTCTGAGCCTTGAGAATGTTTTGACTTTGGTTATTTTAGAAACCTCGTCATATTGGGGGCCCCGGTAAAAATTTCGGCTCACTACATATGGGGGCTACCTAATGGAAAATTTTCAGCTTCCTAGATCTTCTGTGCTTCAAAATTCTTTTGACTTTGGTTTTTCTCATTTTCTCTTTACCTACACCTCTTTACTAATTTCTTTGCATTCATCTTTTTCTCTTTGAATATATACCATAACCTCTTATGTTCTGTTTCACTCTTCACAGCATTCATTCATTTGTATGCTTTTTGCTTTCCTCTAACAGTCTATTTCACCTTTTCATTCCACCATGCACCTCTTTTTAAGTTTCCCATCACCGCAAATCCATACATACTAAACTTTCTCACACTCGCCTAGAGCCTCTTTTATTCTGTTCCAAAAACTTTCTATAGCATTGGCTTGTATTTCGACATTTCATTCATGCTTTTGTAAAGTTTATTTTTTTTCCCATCAATCTCTCACACTTTTATCCTGCAATTTTTCCACTTTCATTTTACTTACTTAATACTCGTGTCCTGCTTCCTCACAAAATTACTACCTAACTCAATGACCGTGATCGATTCCACATTCAGCTCCAAGCACAGCCCTATTATTTTTTACTAAACTTCTAAGTCTTTCATCATACACCACAAAATCAATGATCGTTCTCAAATCACTCTTTTGCAATGTAAGGTGCAAGTGAATATTTTTGCGCTTACACCAGATGTTCAACATAAATAAACCTTTTTCTAAACACAGACTCACTAACTCATTACCATTCTCGTTTACACTGTCACTCTCTTTGGGTAGACCTACCCACCAATTCATTCATTTCTCCTAACAAGATAATTCTTTCACACAATTCACATGCATTCAAAAATTCAATTAGCTCATTCTAAAATTCCACTCCCACATTCTCGTATTCACGGTCCATTGGAGCATAGCTGTAACCATTATAATTCTATGAATATATATTTTCATGTTTACCCATAGAAGTCTAGATGACACCAGATCATACCTTCTCACAAACAACTTAGCTGTTGGTCTTAGGATTAAATCTACTCCCTGACTTCTCCTTATCCATTCATCCACACTTGACCACAGTGCCAAGCCACCATCACTTGTCATCAAAATATATTTACCTATCCACTTGGTTTTACATACACAAAAAAATATCAATTTTTCTTCCAATCATTTCTTCTTTAATATATATATTATACTTAAACAATTATTATTTCTAACTATTACTATATATCATTTTCAAACTAGAAATGTATGTATGAGTACTCAACCCGAAGGTTGGTTTGATCCTCAAAAGTTTCGTCAGCTGTAACGCCTAGGCAGCACATATGAGGAGTAGGCTTACTAGGGAAATGAAGACTACTGGGTCATTCCATTCTAAATCAACAAATTTTAATAAAAAATTTTGACATGCCATTTTTGATTTTGATGAAATTTGGTAGGAGATTTGCACCAATTTTTTAGACTTCAAAAAAATTTTTGTTATATTTAAAAAAAAAATTACTCCTTGAGATATAGGCTATTTTTTACATCATGAACAGGCAAAAAATGTCATTTTAGGGTATTTTCTAAAATCTGCATTAAGTTTATTTGAACTAGCAGGGATGACAGCTAGGGCTCATTTGAAAGCTTAAATAATGAACTTTTTTTTGGTTTAGACGAAATTAGATTTGAGTTAAAGCTAAGCATAGTTTTTTAGGCCTAAGTTTTCATTTTTTAAATGGATTTATTCGGAATTTGGGCTTTAAAAATATAATGAAGGATTTATAGTAACAGGCCAGTATTTTTTCCTGTTACACTTAGATATGAGTAGTATGTGCAGAAAAAAAATTGAACTGTGGCTGATAGTCCTTCAACCTAAAAAAATTGCTAAAATTTGAAAAATTTTCAAAAAATTACTTTTTCGAAGCCCAAAAAAGTTGTGTGGGATATGTGTTAAAAATTTGAAATTGCCAGGATAGAAATAGAAAGCCCCTATAGAGTAATTTAAAACAAAAAATATTTCATTTTGTTACTTAAAGAGGTTCAAGTGCCACAATCCTTTGAAGTAACAATAAAACATCACTCAATAACTATTGAAAACTGGGCCAAGCAGGCATAGACATATTTTTGCTGAAAATTACAGTAGGCCTATAATTTTTTGGCAAAATTCAAATTTGACTGAATTACTGAATTACAAAAACATAATTCAATCTAAAAACAAAGCTTACCTCTTACGGCACACTTAGTGTTTTAAGTTTATCGCGTTGCCGTCTTTTTTTCATTAAGAAGAGTCGACAGGTGCTCATTCATATGTGGTGTGATATTAATACCTCTTCCAGTAGCTGCCAAGAACAACTCACAGTGAGAATACACAAAATATTATTTTTTGGACCTATGTGTTGTAGTCACTGGTTGATTTTTTGAAAGATGTGCCAGGACCATGAGGATGGAAAAAGTGTATTCGATATTCTTCTTCAGTATCATTAACTTTTATTTCAAGAACCTCACCCAACCACCAGTCCTCATCATACACACAACAGATGTAATCCCTAAGCTTTGGCAGTAGGTCAGTCTGTTGTTGAACCTGAACTTCCTTACTGACTGCAACAATTCTGAATTTTTCCGACAGGGATGTAATGCAGACGTGAATAACACTTTGGCTAACAGGAATAAAACTATGATATGATCTAGTCTGAGGTACGGGAATGGCAAGTTGGTACCTTGTCTGAAGTTGCGGTCCAACCTCTTCAATGTCTTGTCTTGAACTAAAGAAAAACTCTATTTTTTTATATTGTCCACGCAATATTTGTACATATCTATTGGTGTGATGATGTGACTTTTTACTGTCCTCAGGACTTGTCTTTCTTACAATCCTTTTAACTGTCCCACCAATTCCACCACATGGTCCCTTGTCATGGCATGTGGCAAAAAAATACCACTCGGCTTGAGCTCCAAAATCTTGTTCATGGTGAAACAAATGTATGCATTTTTTTTTGTTCTTATATTGGGCAGCTGACCCATCAGAAAAGTA
The DNA here is from genome assembly GCA_901482245.1 of Timema douglasi. NCBI lineage: Eukaryota > Metazoa > Arthropoda > Insecta > Phasmatodea > Timematidae > Timema > Timema douglasi. The sequence goes on from CABEEJ010002396.1 coordinate 75,061, forward strand.
TAGCACTTTTTTCACAAGAGGAAGGGATGATTTTAAACTGTCCATGAGTATTTTTTGAAAGGTGTAAAAATCTGTGGTGTTGGTGTTCCAATGAATCGCTGATTTCACAAAAACAACGGTTTCTTAACTATCCATTTTCTTTGAAGTACAACACAAAGGGGTGTAACCTTGCCTGGTTACTCGACCAATGGTGGGATTGTACCTTGTCTTGTACTACGAAAGAAATATTTTCAGAAAAGTCTCCCATTAGTATGCATTCTTCCTCTTGCAGATTTGTCTTCTTTGTGTTGAGGAACTCTGCTGGTTTCTTTGCAATAAAATTATGGACCTTAAGTTGCTCAATCCTTTCCACTAGCCTATCCAAGTACTCATCAAATGGAAGAACACAAGTAGACAGCTCACAACAGTCTGTTGAAACCCACTGTTTGAATTTAAGTTCTGTTTCAACTTTTTCAAAATCTTCACACCCTTCTTCAAGTACTGCATGCAGACCATAACTTCCTGGACAATCATTACACTTTGACAACATGCACAACTCATTATCAATATTGCAGACCATATAGGTAGGGAGATGTTTGTAGTCCATTCCTACGGCTCCAAGCATCAACTTTACATTCTGGTGTATGATACATACACAGACGGAATGCGTGCCTGATGCACCAGTTAACACGCAGAATTTGGGTCTCAGTTCTGCAAACTTGGAAAACCCTATTTTCAAGTTTGGGTACTTTTTTTAAAAACATGTGTAAAGCTCCTTAAGATTACATAAAATTAATCGTTTTTGAATATTAACCTTCGTTCCGTCAGGTACTTTAACAGACACACAATCCTTTTTTCCTGGCATCATTATACTATACTCATCATTTTCATAGAAATCTTGTATAGCTTTCTTTGAAGCTTCATCAAGTTTATTTTTAGCCAGATTCTTCCCAATTTGCGGCAAAATCCCATTCTTTTTTACAAAACTTCTTGACTGGCGGACTAGGTATTGAATGACATTAAACTCGCTCTGAGCTTTAGCAATACTCCATCTGCTAGGAACTAAACTCAAAATGTTAATTTTTTCTTGAGCAGAAGAAGCAATTTTCATTTTGTCTTTAAGCTTGTCAATTAATTACTCATGCTCGTTATCTAGATTAACATGTGTTTTATTTGAAAAACGCTCATCGGTCAAAATATTCAACTCAAAAGACTTGTTTAACTTTTCTGATACAGATTTAGCTATTTTTATAACTTTCTTCTTTATCACTGAGGATCTGGCTTCAACTGATAGCTTCCGCACCTTGACAGGAGAAATGCCAAGTGCTGAACAAGTTTCATTAACTGACTCAACAAGGACAGTTTCAGGTTCATAAATATCTTTGGAATATTCATTTTCACTATCACTATGTGTGGTCTTTATTGGGTTTTGAATTTTGTTTAGGCATTTTGTGCACAATGCTTTCCCAGGAATTAAAGTCAGATCAGGATTGCAGGTTGAAAGTGTCATTGATATTTCCCGGAGAGATTTTTTAACAGGTTTTGAGTGAACATTGTTGGGGTCTGAGCAAGACTTGCCATAAATACGAAAGTATCTGTCTAAAAACTCAGCTTTATGAAAAGTGCGAACATTTTTTATTTCATTAAAACCGGTTCTCATTGAAAATAATGTTTTTTCTTCTTCACTGAACTCAGAAATATTATGTAGTACTGAAAACCTAGAGTAAGATAATTTATGACATACCCCTTCTGTGAAGATGCCAAAAGAACAAGAACACTCCACCATAATAATGATAATTTCACTAGCAAAATTAAACATTTTAAGCTTAAACTACATTTATAAACAGTTTTTCACAACTTTTTATTGAGCACTAAATGAAAAATAAATCAAAAACACACGGCTCAAGAGACTACAGTAAACACACAACCTACATGGTCTGAGTCAACCCACCAACTGAACAGAGCAAGTGGAGCTATGCCTGTTGAAACAAGTTTTGAACCAATAGCCACGCTGTCTGTGAAAACTGCTTGTCCAGACAAGCTTGTAGGGTAAAGTCTGTTCACTGTAGGAATTGTTTCTGAAAGGCCTTTTTCCCTACCAGATATATATTATATAGTAGGATATTGCTAGGAAAAAAGACCTTTCAAGGAGTAATTCCTACTGTGAATGGATTATAGATGTTATTCTACAGTTTAATCAATACTTTTAATATATTCTACGTCATTCCTAAAACCCTAAAAAAAAGTATTTAAAAAATGGGTCTATAAACAATAATACCTAGATTTATTGTTATTAAAACATAGCCTATCAAATTTAAACTTTTATATAATAAATAATAGTCTACTATTATTTATATATTTTATGTATGTTACCAATGTAATGTAATTTTTCAACACAAAATTTTAATCAACTATTTATACTTTTTAACTAAATATTAGGCCTATTAGAAATTATCCTTTCTGCTTAGCCCCATTTTCAATAGTGATTGAGCGTTGTTTTGTTGTTACTTCAAAGGATTGTGGCACCTGAACCCCTTGAAGTAACAGGATGAAATTTTTTTTTTTGTTTTAAAGTACACTAGAGGGGCTTTCTATCCTGGCACTTTTAAATTTTTAACACATCCCACATGACTTTTTTTGGGCTCTGAAAAAGCATTTTTTTTTTAATTTTCCAAATTCTAGCAATTATTTTAGGTTGAAGGACTATCAGTAAGAGTTCAATTCTTTTTCTGCCTACTACTCATACATAAGTGTGACAGAAAAAAATATTGGCCTGTTACTATAAATCCTTCATTATATTTTTTAAGCCCAAGTTCCGAGAAAATCGGTTTAAAAAATGAAAATTAAAGCTTAAAAAACTATGCTTAGCCTTAACTCAAATCTAATTTCGTCTAAACTAAAAAAAAGTTCATTCTTTATGCTTTCAAATGAGCCCTAGCTGCCATCCCTGCTAGTTCAAATAAACTTAATGCAGATATTAGAAAATAGCTCCGAAATAGCATTTTTTGCTTGTTCGTGGTGTAAAAAATAGCCTATATCTCAAGGAGTTAATTTTTAAAATATAAAAAAAATTGTTTTGGAGTCAAAAAGATTGATACAAATCACCTACCAAATTTCATCAAAATCAAAAATGTGTGGCAAAGCCCATTTGTTGATTTAACATGGAATGACCCCCCCCCCCCCCCCCC
>CABEEJ010002396.1:78352-112851 GCA_901482245.1 Timema douglasi
CATGGAAAGACCCCCCCCCCCTCCCCCCAAAATGATGAAGGCTAGTAAAATTTCTAAATATTTAACACCTTTAGAAGCTCTCTGAAGTACTTTTAATGGTAACACAGCCCCCTAATTTGTATTTGTGTCTTAATTTTGATATTGTTTGAACCATAAATAAAACCATTTATATTTTGTTCATAAAATTTAGACCCACCCCCACCCCACCCCGGCTATGGCGTTGGTCTAGATGGTACTATTTTTTCCCACTTAAAGAGTCCAGAACCCCTTGAAGTGAATGGGCTATTCATACACTGCTTAAGTCTAAAGTGATGTCATTAGGGCTAGTTATATTTAATATAAAGAGCCCTACCTATGCTTCATTCTTGCCAGGACACTTTCTAGTGGATTATCCTCTTCGTCTGACATTTGGTCTGAGTTTAGGGACTCGCTAGAGCCGCGATTTGAATTATGGAGTGTCATCAATGGGACTGCTGCTGACATATCGAGCTCTTTTCTTCGAATGGGCGTTGATTTTTTCTACCACCAAAATGTTTTTCTCATCTAGCTATTAAAATTTGCATTTACAAGCAATAAAATATAAAGCGTAGGGCACTAGCGCAACATTTGTAAACAAAGGATGTAAACAAAGAATGCAGATTTCGACACTGCAAATATACATTAGTCAAATAAATTGTTTTTAATTTATTTCACGATCAAAATACAAACACTATAAGTTATGAATAATTTCAATGTTTGCTGACATTTCTGAAAGTCTAACCGATACAAATTGTATTGATTAATATACAATTAGCTGCCCAATGCATTTTCTATTTTAATCTGAAAATTGCAGCGAGTTATCTAGGCAAATCAGATTTCCGCTTTTATCTACCTAATTAAAAACATACTCACAGAGTCCAAGAATGTATGACAGCTGGGCAAGCAACTGAATTAAATTGGATACGTTTTGGAAGCCTAATAATATAGATAGATAAATAACTAATTCTAAGATTACATTTGAATTGTAACTTCACAATATAAAACAAATCAAACACATTATGAACAACACATGAACTGATTCATTATTTCGTGTTTAAGCTTGCCATTTTCTATAGAAAGTATTCAATTTTAGCACCATATTCAGGTTATACGCATGTGTACTAATTTTGATAGTGAGTTTAGGATAAGAAAGGTTGCATTTGGATGAAGTGTACCCACATTTGCGATGAAAAGGAATAGTGGAAAACCACTTAGGAAAGACCAGCCTCAGTACACGTCTTAACCGGGATTCCAAACCTTATCTCCTTGTCATTTGCAATCTAATCTATTGTGAAAGGGACGCTATAGACCATTTGACCACTGAAATGGGCTTACTTATCATTAAATTAGAATGATAAACAACAAAACCAGTGTTGTTAATTAGTTAATCTATTTTGTATTAGGAGTGCTTGTAGGGGGAAAATGTGTTAATTAATCAAAATAAAAAGTATAATAGACTAGTGTGACCAAGAGAAGAGGTGGGGAAAGTAGCGTTTTTGTTGAGTTGGAAAGTATTATAGCATAGATATCACGAGAGAATAAATAAAGGTGAAATATTGATACTTTGTTGGTCGTAGTAAACAACGACTTATACGAATGTATGGAGGGTCATATGTGAGTCACTGAGTTTCAAAACTACCTAGTTGCATCAAAGTGAATTCTAAGTAAAGAGAAAAAATGTTATCATAGAGAAACTTACCTACACTTTTTTGCCACAGGTGTTTGCGTGTTATAGTTTATATAATGTGTGGGAGTAATTGTCCCAAATTGTATGTCATTTGGTTGAAAGATAAATAAGTAAAATAAAATTTTCTTTTTCAAGTGGCAAGTTTTGCAACTGGATCTTGCAATTAGATAATTTTGAATCTGTATTTTTTGAAAGTAGACAGTTTTGCAGCAGTTTTTGCAATACATTTTTTTTGCAGCTGTAAGGGAAACTTAGAGGATAGGTTAGGCTAAGGTAAAAAAAAGTAAAATACATTGACTTAAGCTTGATTTTAAACAAGATTATCAAATTTAATGTTACAATACGTATAAGGCTTAGTAAAATAAAATACTTGTAGTATAAACGTTCTTAAAAAGTAATGTAATAAAAAATTTAGTAAAACTACAACGAAGCATATAAAAACATACTAATCCTAATCCTATTTAATATTGTTAGTGATTAGTAAAAAAGGACATATTAATTCTTATATTAAAACTTATAGTCATTCATTATACACGGAAATTTTCGTCCTCTATTAGAACATTTAGAAGTTCGTGAGACTCCATCCACTCTTTGGCCTACTTAGTCAACATTTTCTTTCATTATATCTTTATAGTACTTCAACTCATTTATAACTGTCCACTGTTCCCCGTAATGTCTGGTTAAAAGTTTTTGGATGTCACTTAGTTTATCTTTGTTAAATGAAATGCCAACTGGTAATTGTTGTGGCTCCAATAGGTAGTCCGGGTTTATTTATAGGACGTGCTTTACAACAGTCACGTTTATAAAACAGTTTGCCACTAACCAAACCGTTGTTCTTCTTGCTTCATGTTAAGACAAATCTTTTAGACTTTGAGAAAGAAAAGTGCCAAAATTGTGTTGGCTTAATACTTTCTTTCCAGTCGTGGCAGAAGTAGTCTTTACCAAGTTGAAGCGGAGTTCCTACTTCTTCAAACTTGATAATGTACCGGAAAGAACTTACAATTGTCTCAATTTTCCTTAACTTTTTCTCTCAACAGCCAAATATGCGATCGGCAGGCAAATAAGAATGACCCGTCACAGGAAAGTATACAGTTATTCTTGTCACATTATATGGTAGGACATCCACAAGAACTGTGCAAAGCATGCCTATCAATATATAATTCTTTTCTTGACCAGCAGCCCCGTCTGCATAAAGCTCAAGCTCTTTAACATGATCAAGTGGCGTATTCATTATGCGATGATGTAAAGCAGAAACAATTTGTTTAGAACCTCGGCTGTCACCTGATTCTGACCAAGTGTAGATGAATGTATTACTCTTATTCTGTGGATCATTAGAAGAGCCTTCACAGATGGTAAAATTATATTTGTGAACCTGAAGTGAATAATAATTACTTTGGTCTGGTAGCTTAGTTAATGGTAGTTTCTTTTGGCAATCAAATGAAAACTTTATGACTCCTTCGTCATTTTTTTTAAGACTTGCATAGAATGCGTTATCCTGTAGAGTGTGAACTCTCATTTCTGTCATTACCTGTAATTTTATTTCGCTGAGACTTTTGGAGCTTACTTTTGGGCTGCAAACAAATTGAACAGACATCAGTAGCTGGACTCTTAAACTTATGTTATATTTTGTCTGGAATATGTTTCTAATGTACTCATACTTAACTTTTAGCTCAGTTGGAGCTAGTTCGTTATACTTAGACCTTTTTTTAAAAAAATATCGACAAGTCACTGGAAAGATATTGCCTATTGCAACTGTTTTCTCTGCAATAAGGGGTTTCTAGAGGTTGCAGTGACTCAATAAAAGTTTGTAAAAAATTGAGTTTTTCTGCAAATCTTAATGTCTGTTCCCACGTATGTTCTCTTGTGGGCTCTCACCTGTTATCAAAATTTCCCGACTTAAACGCTGAATTCTGCTTCTTGATACAGTAATAATATCAAATAATTTATTTTGGCAAACTTGAACAGTGTGTTTTTCGGTCTCTTTTCAGAATCTTGGTACAAAATATTTGTTAGTAGACACCTTCTTTTTTCTAGGCCTATTTTCATTAGGATTATGGCCAGTTGTAGACCTAGTGGATGTTTCATTAGACGCGTATTTCAACAGGAAATTATCTTGTTTTATTTTGTCTGCGGATGCATAAAATGCTTGATGGAACTTCCTAACATCTTACATGCTCAAACTATTGCATTTAAACACAGATTTTTTTTTACATGAATCAAGACTGTATTGTGTCATCTTGGGTATATGTTTAGAAACATGACGTTGTTTTTTTTAGCAATATTTTTCCTCCATGCTTCAGGTTGCCTCTCTTTTATTTTCTACTATTTTTCCTACTGACACACTTTATAGCACTATCAACTCTAACTTGTTCTTCTACATTCAAATATATATCTAGTTTAACTACAGAAACTCACTAAATATTCACTAAACAAACCATATGGACACACTTATTTTAAGAACCAACACCTGGATGAATATTGAGTCTTCTCTTGAAATAACAGTTGCACCAACTTCTTAAATGATATTTTTATATTTTAAAATTTCTCTACGTGGTGAAAATATTTACCAGATCCGAGTAAATCAAAAAAATAATAGTGACTAACCATCACAACAGAGGCATTTTTCAGCCTGCAATTAGCCTTTTTATGATACTAGATAGTAATAGTAGCCATATTGTTAAATATCAACTAGATATTTTTGCAACTCTCTTATAAAGTTCAAATTAGAGAGTTTCGCAAATATGTTTATGTGTAATTAGCATTGTTTGAATCTGTTCCCACTTTTTGATGTTATATTTTTTACCAGAAATAAGCATTTTTGGCACAGTTTTGTTCAGTGTAATGATTCATTTCAACCATGATAAGATTATGACGTAATGATCCATTTTTTAAATTTTTTGTCAATTAGCTAGTTTTGAAACTTGGGGACACTTGTTTAGAAATGTTTTGCGATGATTGTGGACAAGTATGTAAGGTCAACGAGAAAGGATTAGAACGTGACGATTGTGATTGCTGGCGCCACTTGGCTTGCGAGAGAGTGGTACTATATCATTATGAGCAATAATGGGAAGGGGTAGATAGTGGGTGGACTTAGGGGGAATAGGAGGGAAGAGTACTTTATTTATTGGTAAATATGGAGAGATAGTCAATAAGAAATACAGATAAAAGGGGGAAGAGAAATAGAGACTTAAAAGAGGGTGGAATAAGGAAAATAGGTTATTCAAAATGATATTAGTAAATATGGTTAAATGTAGGGAAATGTAAATAATAAATTATTGTTCAAACAAGAAGAGTAAAGGTGTTTAGTGATAGAATTATTATTATTATTATTATTATTATTATTATTATTAGCACCTCGTCTTACTACCCGTTCGGTTTATACGCACTTACGTTAATGTGTAATGGTAGGATGATTGTGAAATGAAATGGAGGACCTACAGTTTAACGTGGAATCCGAACCACGGTGGAGGACTAGCATTCCCCACATTCACAAGTTGTGATTAATACACGTCTTGTCAGAGGTGAAGGAAGTGTTTGGTAATAAGATAAATCTGTGTCCAGACCGGGGATTGAGCCCCAGACCCCCAGCACAGAAGTCTGACACCGTACCCCTAGACCACCAGGTCACCCCAATTAATGCTAATAAAGCTCTAATGGTGAATTAAACAAAGCCTTCACAAAATGAAATAGAGGGTAATCAATGCTCTGATATCAAGTCAAAATCTGTGTCAATTTGTCTATCAGACTGAAACCTTAATTTGGGATTACACACGATACCCCCATGTAGACGCGACACAACCACACATATCCGTAACCTCATAAATGTAAACATTTATTAGTAACCACCAACCCTCTTCTCACTATAGAACATAGAATAAACATAGATTCAAGTCTATCAATAAATTTAACATCACTAGGCAAAATTTTTAAAATTTAAATATATAATATAGATTATATAGGCCTTATGAATTACATAAAAAACACGAACTTAAGTTGTACATTTGCAAACCCTTATAGGGTCTTAGTATAAGTACCCAACTACCAATACCCCGCACTCCGCAGTGCGTTCGTGCCACAAATTCAGAATTTCAAATTGTGTCACCTTTTAACTTATTATATTTATCTATTCAAATTGTTCTAAAATACTATGTTTTAGGATGTATTACTTATTAAATATTCTTTTAATTCTTCCTTCAAATTAGTAAAAAGTGTAATTTTTTAATGTATTTATTAATATATATATATATATATATAAATATATATATAAAAAATATTTGAAACCATTAATAATTAACAGTTTTTATGATCCTCTTTAGCTCACTCTATGATAAAAATTAGAACGAAATATTATGTAGTTGCCAAAGAAAATGATGGAAATGAAGTATTTAGGAAAAATACTGCAAGGGATTCCAAGAAATAGATAGAAGGAACAGATAACAGAAAGTGTCCCAGGAAGAGGAGAAGAATGGAAGCAATTAAAGGCGGATGAATGGTGGAAGGATGGAGGGAAAAGGAAGCATTTTACTAATCTGACCCAGCCACAGGTTGGAAAAGATGATGATGATAATTATGTTGGCCAAAGTAAAACAGGTTAGGTTATTGTGGATGTGGCGTTCTTCTGACCGCTACCGAAATATATCTATACAAACCTTGAAGCGTTTGGATTCTGTTAGCGCAATTGAACCATATTGCTGTACAAAGTGTGTTATTCAACTTTTAGTATTTTGTAAGACACCTTTGGCTACCCTGTAAGAGTGCGAAATTTCAATTTTAAAATTAAAACCATTCTAAAAAAACATGATAAAATGTCTGATCAAGTAAAACTTGTTGAGTATGAAAATTTCTATCAAAAAGATATGAAGTTATTGCAAGATTCTGAAGCTGAGACAAGAATGTTCTTGGATCAAGTTTTGAACATGAGAGGTATAGTAATATATCCAAAGGGCATATAGGCCTACCTAATGAATAATGTATTTAAGGTTAATGAAATAAATTTAAATGTATTCAACACATTGGGCTTGCTTATATGTTATGTTGATAAAAATGAGAGGGTAATAGTGCATCAGATTTGTCATTAACGATCCTTTTCATTGTTGTGTTTAAATCAACAAAATATTTGTTGTATTATACACAAGAAAAGGATAGTTGAATAATATTAATTTTGTCTATAAATTTTCTAAAACTACAAAGTAAAAGTTGTAGTCACCTAATCATGGGATAATGAAACTACACAAAGTAATCTGTCGCACACATCAATTACAACAAAATAAACTTATCCTTAAATGCGCCAATTAATAAGAATTCTGATTATTTGGGAATAGGCCTAATATTGTCAAAAGTATATATTTAATGTTTTTGGAAAAACATCTAAATAAAAGTAATAATATGACTGGATCAAAATGGTGTATTTGCCATATTCATGAATATGGTATTTTAGTAAAATATCATCTTGTGAATGTGGGGAATGCCAGGCCACCACCGTGGTTCGGATTCCACGTTAAACTGTAGGTCCTCCATTTCATCTCACAATACACCCTACCATTACACATTAGCGTGTGTATAACCCAAAAGGGTATTAAGACGCGGTGCTAATAATAATAATAGTAACATATTTGAGTAGCTACCTACATAAAAATATTACTGCATGGATGGTTAGGCTTTAGTGCTTTGGGTGGTGAAAGGACAAACAGTATCACTAATAAAAGAAAGGCACTCTCTCTTTGTTGTATCAATATATTTAATATTTATTGTTACACACTCAAGTAGATGTTAAATTGAATAATAACAAAATTGATAAAGTTTGATAAATTAGAATAGTTATACAATTAAAATCAAAATAGAAACATAAATATTGACATCTTTAGTGTTGATTCATGTAGTTGGCATTATAATGTTGACCTATGATCGCTTACGGTATATGATGTCATCATTAATTATATAAATTAAATTGTTTGCTTGACCAAAATTATTATATTTAAAAAAAATGTATCTACACGAGGAAGATTAGGTTTAGCTAGGTTGGGTAGTAATCATAATAATTCTATAAATTTTGAAGGTTTGAAGGCCAGGTTTGTATCCAAATAATTATTTTAAATATTAACTTTTGCTTTTATATTTTTGATAGTGTAAAACCCCGAATGGGTAGTAAGATGCGGTACTAAGTATCTATAATAAAAATAATATTATTTCTGATGTACTGGTAATCTAACACGTGGGCGTGGTAGTGTAGGTTTTAGCTCTGATGTGTGTGTGAGGTTATATTTTGAAGTCATTAGTAGATTTTAAAGATTTCTTCAAACAAGATTAAAATATAATAATTGTATTTCATTAACAAAGGTTGGGTTTGCTTAAAAAAGTGAAATGTGATAATTGTTTCTAAAAAATATTCTTTGGAATATAATTTATGGTGGACCATGTACTTGCAAGTGAGACAAACAGCCTAAATTCATCTTAAAAAAGGAAGGCGAATTTTTTCCCCCTATTTCTAATCGATATACTGTATTTTTTCACAAAGTTCAATTTATTTTAGAATTGGAACATGTTGTTTGGAAAAAAAAGAGTCTCTTAAATGTGTGATATTGTGTATATGGCCCCTAGTTTCTTATCAAGAGAACCTGGAATTATAATTGAATTCTGTTCATCAGGAAACCCCCCCCAAATAAAGTGCTTGAAATTTACTGTCTGGTGAGCACCACTCTTAAGTAGCTTCTAGAATCTAGGGGCATACAAATTTCAAAAATGGGTTGTGAATGGACCACATTAAATATTTTTCTAATGGTATCTAAATTTTGAAAATTTTCTTCAACTATTTTGGAAAGGAGTATAGTTTCAAAATATTTCCAGACGGGGACCTTAAAAAATAGTTTCTAGGTGCATTCAATTACCAAATATTTTCCTGGATTGAGTCCCTGGACCAATCTTTTTCTTGGGAGACAATTATTTTTTTTTCTAAAGTTTTTCAAAACTCTTACCCTTCTTTAAACAAATAGGCTTAGGTTCTGCCCCCACTGACTGTAGCACATTTGTTTACATTATACTATTTAACTTGTCTAATCTACTCGTAGATGAGTACATGCAAATGTGAATATATTACCTTTAAAATGCTTCCTTCTTCATCCTGACTCAATTAGCATAATTATCATATATGCTTATAACCAGAACAGACAGTAAGATGAACCCCCCCTCCCCCCCCCCCGCCAAAAGTAATATTTTATTGTATTTTTGAAGAGTACTATAGTTTTCAAAAATCCACAATATTGACTATGCATATTATTATTGTGTAAAAATAAGAAATAAAAAGTTTTTGATCATAATGTAACAAAGAAAACAATTTAATTACAGAGCTGATGTGTACCAGCTTACCATCCCTCATGTTAGATGATTTTTAAAACAATAAAAAAGTAATTTCAATTTATGAAACTTGTTTGAGATAAGTTGTGTAAACACTTGGGTGTTTCTAGTTGAAATGGAATGAATGAATGAATGAATGAATGGCTGGCTTTAAAAAACTTGTAAAGCCAATGCATTTCCACTTTTTTTTTAGCTAGACTACTAGAGTGCTATTCCCACTTGCTAACCAGAACCATGTCTTATGCTGAGATCACGATCAACTTAATGTTCACTTAATGCTTAATCTTCACCTTCACTTAATGCTTAATATTCACCTAACTTAAAAATTGTCCACGTTAAGTGATGGTAACATGTGTTCTAGCTAGCCATTCATGTGAGGTCAACAGGGCTATTTAGTTCTTAATTTGTTTGTTTATAGTATCCAGACAACATCTTCACTATAGTTTGTCCACAACTCACAAACTCTAAAACGTAGTAGTCTCTTGTTACACTTTATCCTGTTTATCAATTAGCGGGTAAGCTTCTATTGCAAGTACTTGCAGTCTAATTAACTCTAAATGATTGGATTTAATTTTAGTGAACAATTTGTCCTCAAACAGTCCAAAATCATTATCTGTGTTTTACTTGTGTTATGTTAAGTTATGTGAATCCTGATCACACACTAGCTTCTTTACATTAAGTGAACTTTAAGTGAACGTTACATTACGTGAATGTTAAGTTGATAGTGATTCCAGCATTAATCGTGTTATTATGAGTAAGCAGCCCACTGTTATGGTTATAATCACTTGTAAAAATTACCTTGTGATGACCTAGTCAATCTGCGCCTTGTTTTCAGTTCAATGTGCAGAACTAAATGTGGAACTTACGACTTCCTTGGACCCAAAACTTCTAGAAATGGTAGTTACAGTCCTCTCCAAAGTGGAAAAACACAAAGAAAACCTCGTTGAAGAGATAAAGAAAATTGAAACTATGCCTAAGGATAACAATGGACCCAATAAATAGTTAATTTTACAAATATGCTTGCAATATTAACTAAATCTACATTATAATGTCATTACTATACAAATTTCTACCTTAAAAATCTTAATTTTAGTTAAGTGTGTTTCCTTATTTATTATATTTGAAACTATATAAAATTGGCTAAACTAAACCATTTAATGTGAAAAGTATCAAAACTAGATTTTACCTTTTAATAAAATAATGACTAATTAAAGACTATCCAAAGATTGACTTATGGTAATGGTACTCAGCAATTAAGGCTATATCAATTGTTAATCTCAAATTTAAAGTTATGTTACATTGTATTATCTAGGACTGTTTAAAGATATATTCCAGTAGCGTCTTGTGACCAAAATTCTTGGGCAAGCTTGGAAAGGGTGTCCCCAAGCTTAAAAGGATAGGTCGTGGATTTAAAAAAAAATATTTTATGCTTCAATAAGCTATTTGAAGGGTTTTATTTATGATAGTTGTGGCTTTGGGCGTCCTTCTGTTCTGTGATTTACAATATTGTGTTATTACTTACTATAGATATATACTTATAAATTTTTGTTTGTTAGCTTTCACTGATACACACATCAAAACAAAAGCACCTTCTACAATAAACTCCACAAAACTTTAAAGCCTGGTACACACGACACAACTTATTGTACAAAAAATTGTGCAAGAAATTGTACAATATCTTGGTCACATGGATTGCATACAAATTTGTCAAATACTTTCACACGGCATTTGTTATTTGTGAAAAAAAGGTGGTGTTTTTGCTCTTTTTATGGAAAATTAATAATTGAATGATTTGGAAAATATTGGTATTGAATGTAAATAATTCCTAAATTTTATAATTTTTTTTATTTCTTAAAACATTCGAAATTTTTTATATTTGGGGTTTAGCCTCCTTAATTTATAATTATTTGTTTGTTTTAAAGCAATTAGCAGTTGTTCTTACAATAATTATTTAAAATGTAACTCTCTAGCAGATGAATTTTTTGTGTTTACAACTCAAAAGCTATACAAGAAAACACGTTCTAGTTCCTGAAATTGAATACAATAAGTTGTGTCGTGTGTACCAGGCTTAAAGATGTGTAGGCAGGGGGTCAGTACAGTAGCCCCATGACTTCTTTGGTGCTGACTGACAGCTTTGAAAAGTTACCAGACCAAATTATGTATCCCTATGCTGAACCATTAGATCTGCAAAAACATGTGTTTAGCAGCTGTCAGTCAGCACCAAAGAAGCCACGGGTCTACTGTACCTAGACTAGACAATATTAATTTCCCCTTTCATTCCATACCATCTCAATATGTTTTGAAAGGGATAGAGAGGGGTAATGACTTCGGTTCTAGTCGTCACCTTTCGGCCAAGAGAAGTTGTAGCTCGGCTGCTTTCATTTATACCCGACATCCGCAGCTCTTCCCCTTCTCTCTCCTCAGAAATATATGACGTTACAAATAAGAACTACACTAGCTTGAGCAATGGGAAGAAAGTCGGACAAATACTGACTTTCACCCACCATTAGATGGACTAGCGCATGTCTTGCATGCATGTTACGGTCACTGCCATGTAGTTTTTTTTCAAACCCACTGATGCTTTAATTACATTTAAATGATAACCAGGAGAATATTTTTGCGAACATTAAATGAAATAACATATCTTCAATCAAAGGCAATCAAAGGCAAGCAGTGCTTGCCTTGCTTGCCCTGACGCGACGAACTGATATATTCCTAAGCTAAGTATGTCTTGGAAAGTTTAAGCTTTAATAGAAGTATGCCTATGTGAAATGTGTGCTTTTAAGCTAATCTTTCGCATGACAACTTGGTTTATCCTGTATGTTATATATATAATGTATATATATATATATATATATAACTTTTTTGGAACAGGTAGTAAGATACAATGATATGATATATATATATATAAAACATGTTTCTTTTTACCTGTTCAGTTATATGCATATATACTAATACACTAATGATTTAGGAATGAGGAAGGGTGAATTTAAAGGAAGTGTACCAGAATTTGCATGGAGAGTGAAAAACCATCCTCAGTAAACCCGTAAAGGATTCAAGAATCTCTGTCATCGGCAGTTTAGTCTAACACAAGAGTGATGCGTTGGACCATGCGGCCACCCAAGCAGGTGTTAGCAATCTTTCCTCGATGAATTACACTATGGCCCCATCAAACTTACAATATTTGTGAATGATTATATATATATATATATATATTGCAAATATTTATTTTCTTCTAAATTACAAGAATAGCATGATTTCTTAGGTTTAAAGATTTATGGAAGAAGAAAAATGGATTAATTAAATGAAAATAAAATGTGTTATTTAAAAAGAACACCCATACCTTTAAGCAAATCAGCTCTTGTAAAAGTGTGTTAAAATACTTACACAGTATTAAGGCATTAATAAAAGTATGTTCAATTCATCATAATAATTTCCTTACACCAACATAATCACTGACAATACAACTAGTTTCAAACAAGAGAGACAAAAGGAAATATCGAAGGACAGTGTTTTTAGTGCCATCTATAACAATTATCGAGTAACCAGGTTATGTGCAGCTTTTACCACTATCAGATGATGATGAACTTTTTTAACTAACCAAATATTACAATATTAAATATTATCTAATCATATCTGATTAATTTTCTTCTTGGCAATACTGTCGGTTATAAACCAAAATAATTTTACATTTGAAAAAAGTTTGGCCTTCCGGCCTGGATACATTTTGTGTGTCAAAAAGAGGGCTTTGTATAATCCGAACAAGTAGTAAGATGAGGTGCTAAAAAAATGTATTAGTGTACATAATCTAATTACCAATTTAACCCATTAGGCGAGGAAGAATTGGGCTACTAAGAGGAAATGCACCAGAATTTGCTCGAATAGACACATTATCAAATTTATCTAAGGAAAATTATAATAGTTTATATTTTAAGTTAAAATTTTTAGGTCTACTTTATTTCTGCTACAATAAGAGAAAATTACCCGAATAAGTGGTTTCACTAACTCGTCACTCTCGTGTGGGACTGGATTACCAGTTATGAGGAGATAAGTGTTCAAATTACAGTATGTTGTTCTGAGGATAATGATTTCTCTCTCTCTCCCACCATTCAAATGTGGGTACATTCCCTCAAATTCTACCTTCCTCATTCCTATTTCATTAGTGTATTTAACGAACAAAATGGGTAACAAGATGTGGTGGAAAAAAACCTTATGACTAAGCTACTTTTAGTTGTACCTGCTTGTCATAAGGCTTGTTGGGTTTATTTTGTTTGTTACTAATAAAAAGGAAGAAAGTACTAGAAATGTGGATGAAAACATATAAAAGAGAAAGAACATAATAATATGTCTTTTACAATTAAAATAACACAATTCACACTTTACATCGCTGCCACTGGATAAATAGGTAATGGCTGCTTCTTAAATAAAATTGATCGTTACCACCCAATCCCCCTACGTAGATTTCATTCTAATAGGACTCGTCAGGAAAGAGTATGAAATGCACAATACAACTTCATAAAAAAGGAAAACAAAAGGGAGATAATGATAGGACATTTAAAAGGCAGCCATTACCTGTCTATCCAGTGGCAGCGATGTAAAGTGTGAATTGTGTTATTCTTTACATTGTAAAGGCATTGTTGTTTGTTCCCTGTTTTATATACACCTTTCCTGTACTTTCTTCCACACATGTAATATGACACGTGAATACAATGTTTCAATGAGAAACAAAAGAAATAGTTAGGATTTACTATCAAAGAAACAAAATAAATAAACCTGACTTTATATTTTTTATTATTTTGTTTTATTTTAATTTAAGAAGCATATGCAAGCACACAGAAAGTGGCTCTTCTTGGAGGCATCGTTGAAATGAACAATAAAAGACACGTATTATGTACTATTAAACTTTAGTCACTACACTTCAATATAAAGTGTTGAATTTTAATTATGAATTGTGCATTACATTATGTATTGTTTACGATTAGTTAAGCTCTATCCGTGAATATAAACATGAACTTATCTATATTTATATCAAAGATTAAATAACAGGCGACAGTCTAGTTATGTGTATTTTTTATTTATTTCTAATGTGAATGAATAAAATGACTGAAAACATACCTCCAAAACACTCATTGCCAAGGAGATTTAAAATAGGTATGTTGATATTTCCAAACCCCTCGTTGTCAAGGAAACTTACAATGGAGATTTATACATTAAAAGTTAATATATATTTGAATTGTTATAAATTTGAAATGCAAATGAGTACTTTTTGAGTTTACTGTAAACAAACAGAAATGGAGTTTTATATGTATATATACCCGCCTCGGTGGCGTAGTTGACTGATGCGCTTGTCGTGTTAAGCTCGACTACTGAGGACGGGGAGATCGAGGTTCGAATCTCGGTCGGGTGAACTTTTTTTTCTTTTCCTAAATGGTTTTCCACTCTCCCTCCACGAAAATGCGGGTTCACTTCCTCTATTTCAACCTTCCCTATTCCTAATCCATTAGCGTAATTAGTACTTAAAGTGTATAACCCGAACGGGTAGTAAGACGCGGTGCTAAATAAATATATGTATATAATGTATATCCTAGAGCCAAGTTATTCACTATTTCACAAATACTAATCTTCATTTTACATATGAATCTCATATTTAAATCTTGCAAAAAATAAAATACATAGAGAAAATAAAAATATAATGGAATAATAAAAATATTGTTTTTAAATAATACATTCATTATAATATTCATACACTCAGTGTTAAATTAATAATTTGGTGTCTGGTTGTTACGTGTGTATTATAACTATGCAAGGTCTGTATAACCAATAGATGGTATTAGAGATCTAAAACAAATTTTAAAATGAGATCTATTTTTTAAATCTAAAATAATCCTATGGATTTGTGGGTCTCATCTCTAGTACAATAAGGCCTGCTATAGAAATGATTTAGATTTCTGAAAAAAAAAAAACTTTATTGAAAACAATTTTATAAAAGTTAAGTTCTACCATAAGAATCAAGGAGTTAGGATCTAAAGATCTCAAAATACCTACAAACCTTCAAGACATCGTGCGTATAACCTGAACGGGTAGTAAGACGAGGTGCTAATAATAATAAGACATAAGTTTCAGAACATGGACGGAACTGGGTCGGCGCTCATGCTCCACTACTCATGTTTCACTGTGGCGGCCACTGATTGAAAGAAAGCATAGGGTTGGCTGCTTAAGTAAAGGAGAGGGTGTGTGATGTGGTCTGCCTAACTCATTTCATAGTGTGAGCAGAAATCAGGGGCCGCCTAGTGAAAAATTCAAATGTGAGGCGCCCTTCAATCTGCTGAAAAACAAGGCTGTAGCTAGTCAGCGACAATGTTAAAAAAAAAGGGAGGGTCACATATAGTATGGCCCCGCTCAAACAGTGGGTTAGGTCCCAAGGCCACGCTGTTAAGTGGGACATAACGTTTTTTTAAACTTTTAATGCATATCAAATCCTAATATCATATTTATACTATCATAAGTGTGATAAAATTATATTAGACCAAAAAACCAATACAGAATTAATATGTATAAAATAGCTTACAGTACACACTTTACATACACCTTTCCTGTACTTTCTTCCACACAAGTAATATGACTCGTGAATACAATGTTTCAACTGGTGCAAGCCAAACCTAACTTAAGCCAAAGGCATCTCTTGTTCACTTAGTTTAATAATTCCTGGCTTGATATTTAAAATAAGAGGTTTGCTAGTCTTATTATCACTACTATACTTAGAAATTGTAACTAGTAAAAAATATTATTCAGTACCAGTACTGTATATAGAATAATACAAGGAATTTAAAAAGAGTAAACATTTGCTGTAAGCCATCTGGGGCAGTTTAACAACTGCTATGGTACCGATCACTGGAAGGCCGCCAAGCATGTATTACGCTATCTAAAGGGTTCCATCAATGTGGGGTTAACCTTTGGCTCAGATCCAGGACCAGTCAGAGGATTTGTAGATGCAGACTAGGGAAGTTGTCCCGAAGACAGAAAGGTCTTACACCGGGTATATATTCATGCTACATGGTGGACCGGTATCCTGGGAATCAAAGAAACAGTGAACTGTCGCCCTGTCAACGACAGAGGCAGAATACAAGGCTCTGTCAGAGAACGTTAAGGAAGCTGTCTATTTGCAGCGACTCCTCGTCGAGATGGGTTTTGGTGACTTGGGCGAGATGGTTATCTTCTGTGACAACAGAAGCTCATTGAAATTGGCGGAGAATCTGATGTTCCATGCAAGGAGTAAACACATCGACATCCGTCATCACTTTGTGAGGGATATACTAAAACGCAAGGAACTTTGTGTGCTTCACATCTCAACAGACGATCAAATTGCAGACTTCTTAATTAAGGGACTGCCCAAGGTTAAGCACTTGCAATGCATGGAATCAGCCAGACTGGGTGATTCGCAATAGTGACTTTCTTTTGACAACCAACTCGAGGGGAAGTGTTGGAATGTTGGTATTCTTTTATGACGAGTTGCAGTTGTTTAGTGTAGCCATATTTGTGGTAGCGCATGCGCAGCGTGTATCTTTACCAGACAATAGACAGCCGAGTCATGCCCATTATAGTTTAGGGACGCACATTCGTGACCTCGTTACCTGTAACTTTATTGCGCTGACTAATGTTTGTTTTATTGTGTTATCTTGTTTGTTTCGGTTCACTTGACTCACAGCGATCTTTTTCTAACATAAACGGACTGAATTATCGCCATAAAATGGCGGACAATGACATTATGTAGCTCATCTGCTGCCAGTGGGTGTCCCAATACTAGCAGGAAGGAAATTTTACTATATTAGCCTACATTAACTTATTTAAAGACACAATTCACGAGTTTCGAGCTTACTAATGATGTTCACACCTTTTACTAACACAATTATTTCATTTAACTAAAAATACATTAATATATCTCATATTCATTCAAAATTAGTGAACAATTATTAAAAGTGTGTAAGAGAGAGAAATACCCTAAAGGTTCCTCTCTCTTACACAATAGTGTACAGATGACATTTTGAAAATCGCTGTAAGAGCGAGAAATGCACCAAACATAGTGAAGCATGTCTATGATTGGAAACCACCGTATTAGTGGAACACCGTAAAGCTTACCCGCCCCCCCTTACTGTACTAATAACAACATTGTAACCAAACAGTATTACAGAAGTACTTATTGTATATTCTTTTAAAACTTTTTTTTTTCTACTATACAATGTAAAGCAAACATGTTCATATTGTCAAGTGATGTGAAGAAAATTAATATTCTTCATGGAAGCCTTTAAAATTACATTGGCGTTTTTACTAACCAATATTTGACAAAATAAACAATGATCACTAGAATAAAACAAGACCATTATGACATGCAATTTCTCTTTTACTAGAATATGAGCATAGAATAAATGGTTTATTGCATTAAAATTCAATAAACAGTTAAATGGTTGAAAATACATTTTATACAATAATAATAATTGTGGGTCAAATATG
This sequence comes from Timema douglasi, assembly GCA_901482245.1. Taxonomy (NCBI): domain Eukaryota; kingdom Metazoa; phylum Arthropoda; class Insecta; order Phasmatodea; family Timematidae; genus Timema; species Timema douglasi. The sequence goes on from CABEEJ010002396.1 coordinate 95,916, forward strand.
GGATAGAAATATATGACCTGATAAACTGAAGCTAAATTAATGTAAAACAGAATTAATTTCTTTATAAAGTTCATCTTTCTTTTTTGTAACTTATAAAAAACTTTTTCGTTCTTATGTATAAATCTATAATAATATAAAATCAAACTATTCAGTTGTATCAGAAAAATCTTTAAATAAACTTCAAACTTTATTTTATTCTCAGAAGCCAGTCAATGTTGCAACATTTCTTCAAAATCGAATATACATAAATGTTATGAATTCTATTGTACTGGTACACAGCATTCTGAAAAACACAAAATTACTGAAAAATAAATAATGATAGCAGTTATTGTGTAGTTTCTCGGAAAGTTATGTAATACAGTGCAATCTTTTAATAGCAAACACCTTCCGGGAAATAATATTTTTTTGTTTGTTACCAAGGAGTGTCCGTTACTTGGGAAATATAATATTAAAAATAAAATAAAAAGTTTTAACATAGCCTAATCTACATGAATTTGTATAATGTGGATATTATTTACAACAATCTAACTATTGCACTGGGCAGTATTGTATGCTAGATAAGCATGACTAATGAATATTATTATTAGCACCGTGTCTTACTACCCGTTCGGGTTATACACACGATTAATGAATAATTACTGTAAATAGCTTACTGTATGGATTGCATTACACAAGGAGCAATACACAAATAAAATTAAATGTGAACAGTAGGCCTTCTGTAGTGTATTTATGGAGGAAGGGAGAAAGAAAATTGATTTTCCTTGAAGAATAACCGATGTATGATTTATGGGAGTGTGCGAAACTTTGACTTGGCTTTGAAACCAATATCAGCTTGGACTTCACTATGAAAAAAATCTGGCTTCGACAATTACAAATCTTCGGCAATCATTAGTCAACTATAGTGATTCTGAGCTGTTATGTACAGTACAAGAAAACATTCTGGAAAAAACCCTGAAGTAATTGAATAATAAGTTGTGGTAATAACTTAATTTATCAGAATAAAACTAAATATTACAAACAATTGTGCAATAAAACACCTTTTTAGTGATTTTAGTGCATAAAGTTAAATAAATAGTACCCGCCTTGATAGATTGGCTAAGACGCTAGTTTCGTGTTGAGCTTGACTGTCGAGAACAAGGAGATTGAGGTTCGAATCTCAATCAGGTGAACTAGGGTGATTTTCCCTAAATGGCTTTCCACTCTCCCTCTAAGCAAATGTGGATTGACTTCCTCTAAATTTAACCCTCCCAATCCCTAATCTATTTTCGTAATTAGTATTTAAGCGTATAACCCAAATGGGTATTAAGACGCTAAATAAATAAATATATAAATAATCAGAATATATTTTTAGATCACTTACCTTAGTTATTGCCAGGTGTAATATGGCAATTCCATGCTTTTATTTTGACTTATCATTATGGTTAGCTTCATCATCTTTAATATAAGTGGACGAGTCCTCTTCGTCCAAATCGTCTACAATGGCATGCGTATCAAATGATGTATCCTCCATGTCTTTGTCAAAGTCATCTGAAGCGGGTTCCATCTTTAGAAGAGCCGTTTCCATAGAGGCTTGGAAGGAACACATAGGGTACTCTGGCCAACTTGAGAAATATTGAAATATGAGCAATATTTCATGTGGGGTCAAGTCTCCAAACTCTGTAAAGATGTTGATGCCTTTCATGATGAGCCTAGGACCACAGTTGGGAATCCAGTACCTGAATTTGATAGATAAGATTGAATTAAAAAGATTTATCAAAACAAGGCCACTACATTTTACCAATGCAGTTTTTGGGAATCCATAACAACGTTGCTTGAAAGGAGACTTTGTAAAATAAAAACTAATGATAAGTAGTTGTCTATTGATTCATCATGCACTAAAGATTGAGACTAAATAGTTGTGTATTAATCTGTGTCGTAAAAATTGAAAATAATAGGTGGTTACCTATATTCATAAAAGTATAAGCAGAGAGAAAGTTTCTTTAACACTCACTCAAGTTCCGGTATTATCCTTTTCCGTCGACTTGTCATGTGATGGCGCACAAAATACCACAAAGGTTGCAACTTATTGACTGGTCCTATACTTTCGAATATATCTCTCCGTGGGGTTATTTTAACAAGATACATGAAGTCACGGTCGATTAAGTGTATCTGTAAGAAAATAATAATTAGGGTAGAGCTCTTCTAATCATAGAATACTTAAGGATATTTGAGGTTCAAAGATTCCAAATTCAAGATTTAGATCTTTTTCTTAAAATATTTTAATTATGATGCTTTTTATTAGGCCCAAAATAGTTATAGGGAATATCTAAAAACCAGACCCAGGATCATTAATTTACCACATGACAAAAAAAAAGTTTCATTTATGTTATTAATTCTATTTTCTATATCAAATGTTGATATAGAAAATAGAAATACTAACATAAATAAAACTTCTTTTTTTTGTTGGTTTGGCATGTGGTAAATTAATGATCCTGGGTCTGGTTTTTAGATATTAATTACTATTACATTAATTATTTAGTTGATAGTTACTATCAACTGAATAACTAATGTAAACAAAATCAAAATATATATATTATAATTGTATTATATTTGGGAGAAGGTATAGGAGATGTGGATATACACATATAAAAAGGACAAAATAAACACATTTCACACTTTACCTCATAAAGCAAAAAGAGGTTTTCCTTATAGATATATAAAATGTTATTTATAATAGAGGAAAAATTTAATGATGGGTTTAATCTCGGTGCTTAAATGTTATTACATGGGAATCGTAAATAATAATTTGTGGCGCATTTAAATTGCCTTGTATGCATTAAGGAATAAAACTCATAAGGATTGAGATTATTAGTTTTTAAAAAGTGTGATAAATTTGTGCGCATTACTAGAATGAGCAATAAATTAAGGTGAAAAAAAGCCCATTTAATACACTATACCCACAAAATTAAAATATTATAAATAAATGTTTTTGTGGAAACAATGGACTTAATGTCCAGCTTTATAGTGATGAGGTCGGATTTTTAATATCATCCAGGTGTAATTATAGAGTTCTTATGTAAATAGTTTTCCACCTTTCCTTCACAAAACTTAGGGTACAATAATTTGTCATAAATGCTAACTCTTTAATACCTACTCCATTAGCACAATTAAAATGTGTTTAGCTGAGACAAGCATAAGACATAGTGAATAAAACAATACAAAATTGTAACCTCATGGCCTAAATTGGAAGGCGTGTTGATGTAGTATTGTATGTTATGACAAAATGAATGTTGTGAGGTTATGATTTGTCTATAAACAGTTAACTAGAGGAGATGACCACAAAAGTGTTGTCAGCATTCCTTAGCGAAAAAATCAGGCCGGAGGCCCTGTTAAAATGAAGGGGATTGAGCCCCTCGTGGCTGACTACATAAAATAAAAGGCTAGGGGTCACTCTGCCAGTTTCAGGGCTATGCAGGCTAAGATGCCAGTTCGTCGATACCAGTATCGGGGGCTGCCGCTCCAGCCCAGAGAACCTGATTCGGCAACCGCGTAGGGACCACCTAGGAGTTCTTTCATTCTAACATCACAATTGTAATAGATATACGAGTATTAATAAACCTCTTTAAAAGCCAAGTCTAATGTGTCAATCATGAACCCACACAAGTATTTAATATCACCTACCCATTAAACCCGGCCACAAACATCCTGATATTCCATGCCCACACACAAAGACACACGAGGGGATAGTGACAAAATGAACACATTTTTATGGGTCAAAGGTAACGTTGTCAACAAAATGTCTATATTTGTGAGATCATAGCTACATAGTTTGATCCCAAGCCAGGTTGAAAAATTAATTTATTATATGAATAGAGGTTTGTCATATACTTTTAGTAATTATCATAGATGTGTAATATTTCCAATCAATTGTGTAGCAAGGGCATTTGATGCCCGGGGCGGGATTTTAATTTGGCACCCCTTACCCAGTATAGAACCAAACTCTTAATAAAGAAGCTTAATATGAGATTAAATAAAAATAAGGCTGCAAAATCAATTCTGAAAAAGGTAAACTTCAATCAAAAAAGGGCAGTTAAAGCAGTGAACCCCTAATATAACCCCTCATAATAACAATAACTATATAATTAAGTTTTTTAACTACTATAAATATTATTTCCAATTTTTTCATCTCTTTTATTTACAAAATGAAACCTTTTGACCGATGGTACTTGTTAGAGAAACCCCCCCTCTCCTTGCTATGTTAGTGTTCCTAAGGAATAGCATTTTTGTAAATTTTAGGGAAAATTTGGGGAAGAATTGAAAGCTATCACTTACCAAAAGTTGTTTGAAGAAAGTAAGAGGAATAAAAAAAAAGTTATTTTTAATGTAGTTACCTTTTTGACCCTTGATTTTGTTGTTGTTGAGCTGTCACTTATCCAGGGGAGAATAGCCTTTCTTGGTAGCTTGGTTAGTAGCTCTGATGTGAATAATATTTGGAACAAAACTGATGAAGCCCTGTATTGAAGATAACCAGCTTTACGATCGCACATCAAATGCTAAAGCATAAATGTCAAGTTAAATATATGTTAAAATGTTTTAATAGATTTAATAAAACCAAACAATACAAGCATGAAATTAATTTAGTATGTAAGCTTGATATAGATGAAGTTTTGTAAGTTTCTGGCTACAGATCCAGAGGTCCCGGGTTCAAACCCCACCGCTTCCATATTTTTTCTGTGAAGCAGTCTAAAACTAGCTCAAACTCAACCTCGTGAGGATAAATGAGCAGCTACTCGAATAAATGTGAAGTACACAATTTATGTCTATTTATAATTTATTTATTTATTTGATAAGTTGATTATTTTATGTGTTCTAGCTTTTTAATTCATTGATTATTTTATGTTTTCTAGCTTTTTAAATAATTATTGATGAAAAGCTTAATTAGACAGATCAAGTAACTTCGATTTTCAAGAAAGTATATGCCTGCCTACAGTAGCCCCATGGCTTCTTTGGTGCTGACTGACAGCTCACAGCTGACTTCTGACAGTCTTCATTTAGGTATATACCTAAATTTTGACCGTCAGAAGTGACAGCTGCTAAACACATGTTTTTGCAGATCATATGGTTCAGCGTAGGGATACATAATTTGGTCTGGTAATTTTTCAAAGCTTTTAGCTGTGAGCTGTCAGTCAGCACCAAAGAAGCCATGGGGCTACTGTACATTTGCTGAGAAGGTTGAAGAATTTTCTTCCAGAAAATGTGTGAATTATCCTTGTCCAGAGCTTAATAATGCCACATTTTGACTACTGTGACGTAGTATAAAATGACTTAAAAGATGATCTAGCAGAACGACTAAAAAAAAAAAGTGTTTGATACATATTTAACTTAAGACGGCATGACCATATTTCTAAGTATTTTAATAAACTGGGTTAGTTAAGAATAAATGAAAGGTGAAGGCTACACTTATTAGTATTGCTTCACAAAATATTATCAACATCTCAGTCTCAATACCTCTCCTCGCGATCCCTATTTCTGAAGAATAAACACAGCCGAGCTAATAGATCAGAATCCACTCTACAGATGTCTATTTCCATACATATATCCCAAATATATGCTCGTTCTTTTACTGTCCTGGAATCACAGGCTTAGAACAAACTAGATAACTCTACTCGTGACCTAACATCTAAAATTCCCTTCAAGATTGTAGTTAAGCAATTTATCTTGTCTAGTAACTAAACTGATATCTTGAAACTACTTGAGCTTTAAATGAGTGTATGGATGAGTTTGTGAATAGTTTTCTACTTATTTGAATATGCCTTTGTTAAAATTTGTTTGTTTTTAAATAAATGTAATATTGTATGTTGTATTCAACGCTGGTTAAGTGAAAGAGAAGGCTAACACCTTAACTTCGCCAGATAAATAAAGGTTGTTGCTGTTGTTATTATTATTTATTAATTATCATTATTATTATTTTATGTTTTTTAGCTTTTGAAATATTTTATTGACAAGAAAACAAAGAAATTACACAATTCTTTTTTTATTGCTGCAAATGACAGGATTCATATTTTGAAATTTAGGTGAGAGCCTTGTTTAGTAGACAAGATTGTTAAGGCATAATTCTTTAATGTGTTGCCCATCACAAATCAGGTCTGGTCAGTTTGGAGCATCTTAGTCCTAAGTAGTGATAAAAAACAAGTGCGGTGCAAATAATTCTGATTTCACTTTGAGTGCGGTCCCAGCTGCCAACAACTTCGCTTTCATTAAGAGGGTGTGAAAAAAAATGTTAAAATATAACACTTTAGGTTTGCCTTTCTTCTATTTAGTTAAGAGAGTTAAAACACCAGCAAAAGGGGTCACATGGCTTAAGTAGTAATTAGTTACTAGTCTATTTTTATGAACACAGTTGTGCTAGATATTTTGCAGGAAAGATAAAATTAGTCAGCGAGCCATAGGTTACTAATAACCATGGTGTTGGACATAGTGATTAAAAGAAGATTACAAATATGATCAGACAAATGTATTTTTGATAAGATGCTTTGGGTTTTTTTATTTGTGAGTTCAGAGAGAAGATTAATCAAAATCATCAAATGATCAACACATGGAACTGTGGTATCAATTCAATAATAATCTTTTTTCATCACCACTCATTTTTTTAAGGGTTTAAAAATTAGCTTATTAAGTCCCAACCATTGCCCAGATGCCAAATATGATCATATGGGTGTGCGAAGGCCACTTTTTAAATGCGAAGTGAAGTTTGAAACTTGCGAAGAAAAGTTGAAGTCGAAGCTACCTAGGATTTTTGATGTCACTTAAAGCTAATTTTAACATCAACAATTATTTTGCAAATTTTACATATGCATGTCTTTTTATCTTCATTTCCACAGATAATAATTATCAAATTAAATTTTGTTTTCGTTTCCCACTTTTCGTATCAGCCATTTTGAATGATAAAGAAAATGTGAAGCCATGAAAAACTTCTGTGCCAAAATGCATGTGTAAATTTGTCACAACTAAAGTGCTTTCTTTGCTTCATACCAGTGATCATGGTGTTATTTCTTTATAGCTATTTTTATTTTTTACAAAATTATGTTGGTGATAGTGAATATGATATATTAACATTTACTCACTCACTTTTGATCCCTGTTTACGTTATGGTAGTTAAATTACTAATCTGTATTAAAATTCTGTTTAGTAACGGGTTTAAAATCATCAAATATTGAAATATGTAATATTTAGTAAAATAAAATTAAATCGCTTGATAATTTATCAAAGATTTATCCTTCCTTCAAATTTTTTTTGAATATGCGAAGGTTATTGTAGATGTTGAAGGAGATTTGACCTTCGACTTTGACTTTTCGGTTCTTCGCACACCATTAATGATCAAAAACTCTTTGACTGTGTCATTAAGGGGCGGATTTTTGCCTAAATGGCCTTTTTATTCCTATGTCTTGAAATATAAGGGCATAATTTTATCTTAAATGATTGTGAAGATATGATTTTATAAAATTCGAGTAGATGTAACAAGGCCTATTTCTTAATAAATAAACCACACATTTTAATAGGTTAAATAAAAGAAATATAATTAAAATTATGATTTAGATTAAACCAAAAATGGTTTTCTACTAAATGTTGTTAATAAAAATTGAAAACAGAAAGTCAAAAACTGAAATGATGAATTTCACAATAGAATTTACACATGCACATGCCTCTGTGGCGTCATTATCAGCTTTAATACCATCCATCATTTGGAACTCAACTAATTGATTTGAAAAATAAAACGACCAAGAAAATGATGCTCAAACCAAAAGACAGTTTTTTAATATCAATGTGTCAAACATTTGACATTGAACTAAGTAATATTTTTTAAACTCAATATCAATTAAAGAAATAATGTAGTTAGGGACAGCTAGAAGCAATGGCATTTTAAATGTATTTGTATGTTTTTATAAATGTAAATCTATATTTTTATTTTCAAATTTAGTTTGGGAAATAATTATACACAAATTTAACATTTAAATAACTACTAACCTAGAGCATGGTTTCTCAAATTTTTCCCAATAGTGGACCACTTGATAAGCATTCGATTAACATGCGATTTGGACCACCCACCATAATATGCTACCGTCCTCTTCCCTTGCTAAAGCTGGAAGTTCTAATGATGTATGTGTTCATGAAGCAGTAAAATACAGCATTTTTACTTGACTTTGTTTCTTATACGCCTTTCACATGTAATACTACTTGTACAAGTGTTATTGAGTTAAAAAGCTTAGCCTGTCAATGTTGTAGTCTAGAACTCTTTCATATAAGCTCCCCACTGTCCCTTCTATGGACCACTAGTGGATGGCCAGGTGGTACACAGACCACTATTTGAGAATCACTCACCTAAATAAACTTAAATTTTCTCTGAAATTTGAAAAAGACCAAACACCAGTTGTAAAGAATGACTGAATTACTAAATTATCTTTTATAATGGGTAACTGATAATTACATAGTTCACATTTAGATCAAAAACCATAAAATATTCTCTAAAATTAATATTTTTTGAAATTTCCCACACACAAAAAATATTATTTCTAAATAGTTCTAACCGTTGGGTTTGACACTCAACTACTGCGTTTCATCCAATGTGAAAATCATGTGAGACTAGTGATGATACGCCTTTATTTTATGGTTTGTTTTAAACACAATGTTTGTTTGTGCTTTAAAGGAATGCTCGAACAATATGAGTAAATCATTAACTTACAGTGTACAAAGCTGGGTTCATAATTAAATACAGCTCAGGTCGGCCATATATCATGATTCCCGTGTGAAATATGATACTGTTCAATAAATGTTTGATAAAACTCAAAGATGGCATAACACCAACAATCTTCATGGCAGCTTCTGAAAATACAAGTTAAATACTATGATATAGGCCTACTTAGCCAAAAAATTACTATCAACCCAAACTATGAAAAGAAGGTGAGATTTATTAGAACATAAGTTATGTAAAGAGTGGCTAGAAAATGAAAACTAAGTCAGTTAGTTGAGATTGAACCAGGCACACTAAGTATTGAGTCGTATATAGAACCAGAAGTAGTGTCTGTAATAAATTTTATAATATTGCTTGAAATAAAATCCATATATGTGGATATTAAACATTGATGATAGCTGTTTATTCACAAGCATTTTCGAAAAGGAGTGCATAATAAGTTGTTTACATGCATGGACAAAAAAGAAGAAATAACACTTGTCTGTGTTGTGTCATCTTGTAAAATGCTATCTGCCGAGTAGGAATTAAATGCTATTCTAACAATCTTTATTATAACACAACTCAGACTAAATTAACATAACATGTTTAAGGTTAAATTAATTTGAGTTATCTTATATTTAATATAATATAATGAATAGTTGCTGAAAATCAAAATTGGAAACAAAGAGTTGGAAAGCATTGAGCAGTTCAAGTACCTGGGAACTCTGCCGGCAAAGGATACCTACTGCACCAAGATTTTAAGTCGAGGATAGCCATGACCAAGGAAGCTTTCAACTAGAAGGGGTTACTGCTGACCAGCAAGTTGAGTTTGAAATTGAGGATGAAACTGATGAAATGCTAAATTTGGAGCATCGTGCTGTGCTTGGTGTATGGAATAGAAACTTTGACTCTAAGGAAGATAGAAAAAAAAAATACTTGGAGAGCTTTGAAATGTGGCGCTGGAGACGACTTGAGAAGATCAAGTGTATAGACAGGATAACAAATGAAGTTCTAAGAATAGTGGATGAGAAGAGAACAATTTTGGATGAGAGTCTTCGGTACAAAGCAAAGTAGATCAAACACAACCTTAAGAGGAACTGTCTTCTGCAAGATATCATAGAAGGCTAGGTTAAGGTAAAAAGGAACTTAGGAAAGTGGCAGAGGACAGGGCATATTGAGGCCCGTAAAGTTGGCAGCAACACTAACGGCACAAATTATAAAATCTATGCCAATATTTAGTGCTGAATTTGTGCCACTAGAATATACTATCCCCATATATTGTGAAAACAAAAAAAACTCAAGGTGCTGCCAACTTCACATAGCAGCGACCATAATGGGACAAATTTTGAAACCTATACCAATATTTAATGCTGAATTTGTGCCACAAGAATGTCCTATTCCCATAATTTGTGCCATTGTAGTTTTCATGAAAACACTAAAAAACAGTGGGTGCTGCTGGCAGCACCAATAACGGAACAAATTCTGAGTCCTATGCCAATATTTAGTGCAGAATTTGTGCCACAAGAATATCCTATCTCCAGCAGCACCCACTTTTTTTTTGCATTTTCACAAAAACTACTGTGGCACAAATTATGGGATTTCAGAATTTGTGACGTTTTGGGGTATGCTACATGAAGTTGGCAGCACCCTGAGTTTTTTTTATGTTTTCACAAAAACTATGGCGGCACAAATTATGGTGATAGGATATGCTTGTGACACAAATTCAGCACTTAATATTGGCATAGGTTTCATAATTTGTGCCATTAGTGGTGTTGTCAACTTCATGGACCTGTCATATTGGCGACCAAAGTTTACTGACAAAAGGAATGGACCTGTCAGACAAAACAAAAACAATAATATTATAATAGTTGATTTTAATAGGTGCCTGCCAGGAGTATGTATAAACTTGTTCCTATTTTATTTTCTACTTAATATGCACTTCTCTGATAGATGCATAAAGTTTATTCAACCCCACAATTCTTTTCCTCAGAAAGACTAGGAATGAAATCCATAATAGTGGATGCAAGATTTCAAAAACTTTAACTTTGTTTCAAATATTGATTAACTCTGACTTTCCTTGGGAAAAAAACAAACAACTAGTTTTAAGTTTAATCAAGAAGATTTACATGCATGCATAATCGTATATGCTGATGCAGATTGGGCCAACGATTCGAGTCGTAAGTCAACATTTGGATTTCTTCTGAAAGTTTTTGGTTCAACTGTATCTTGGACAACTAGAAAGCAGCCCACTATTGCCTTGAGTACCTGTGAGGCAGAATTCATTTCACTTGCCAATGCCTGTACTGATGTCCTGTGGCTACGCAGTCTACTACTGGAGCTGGGAATCAACCCCAAAGTGCCCACCATATATGAGGACAACCAGCCTGCAATCAAGTGTCTTGAGAAGTGGGAACACAAAAGATTGAAACCTATGGATGTGAAATATAATTTTGTAAGGGAGTTAGTGTGTGATAAAGTTCTAAAGATTGAATATGTTCAAAGTGAATTTCAAATTGCTGACATTTTAACCAAAAGCTTAAATGTTAGTTACTAAGTTTAAACAACTATGTAAGTGGCTGGGATTGAATGCATCATAGATTATGTATTCCTCCATGTTACCAACATTTACCACCTTTCACGCCCTTGCTTCTTGCACCCACTATTAGGATTCATCCATGTTTAACACATTTGCCTCCTCTAAGTGCACATTTAAAGCGTGTTAAATTGAGGCGAAGTGTTGGTATAGCAATTTAACATTTATTCATTATTAATACTTGTACAATTTTATGCATCTGTTGGTAGTTCTGTTTATAATATGTTATTGCCTGATATGTATTTAGTTTCTTAGTTCATATTAATATTTCAGTTAATAAACTACTTTTCAATCTGGTAATGTTTGATGTTCAAAGAGTAAGCGTTATAAAAACCTGTGGTGGCACGTTTTCATTAAGTCGGAATATTAAAGGTTAGAATTAACATTTTTGTTCAATTTTCATAGTTTGGTGTTATGTACACTTTATTTATCCAAAAATGTAGCAATCTTAACTTCATTTAGGTAAGAATGCTTTCTTGCAGGGTAAACTGATTATTAAGTTACATCCCAAATTAATGTTATATTCAACAAAATTCTGCAAAAATTGAAGATTAAAATATTGTATTTTGAAAATATCTGCAATGTAAAATTTAAAAAAATTATATTAAGTATAGGGCCTAAAGCTATAAAAACCTACACAATAAAAATAAAATAGTTAAAACATATTCAAACTTTATTTCTAGTTTGAAAATATTTCATATAATTTGATTCAGCCCCACTTTTAATAAAAAAAGACTTTGCACACCCCTAGAAACTAGAAACAACTCAGGATGATAAATTAAAAATAACTTATACCAATTAGCCTATACCATCTGTCCAACTTCTTTTAGCAATGCCTTCCAAAGCTGTGTCCATTCTTGCTCCATTATCGAGTTTGTCTTGATATACCATTTTCCACATTGAGAACAGGTCACAGTGCATCAATGTAATACGATCATTGTACTTCTCTATCAAAGTTTGCTGAAAAAAATTATTATGAAACAAAAATAAAATCTTAAAACAAATAGTACTTAACATATAACTTTACTACTATGTGAATATATTTTCTAATAAAGGTATTTAACCTGCTCTTTATGAACCGACTGACTTTATAAAAACCAGGCCAGGGCGGTGGAGTTCGTACATCAAACCTTCGACACTGACTCCTCTAGTATACCAACTAGTCAAATGCTCAAATACAGATGACTTCATGGAAAACTTCTTTGGCATTGTGAAATTATATTTAAATAAATTTGTCGATTGAAATTACAAATATTGGTCCTAAAACACGAAAAAAAAGTTTTAAATTAAAATGATATGTTTATCATATAATGTTATAATAGGCCTATTATAAATTTTTATTTTGAAGCCAGATACAGAGTCTGTACATTTTTTTCGACTCTGACACCACCCAACACTGCTTCAGACTCAGACTCTCCAGGCCTGATAAAAACATTACCAGCAATATTACAAACTAACTTTTTTTTTATTTAGAAAAAACCAACATCTAATTCCAGGATATTAATTTGTCACTGTAAAAAAGGGTAACTTCAAATGTTGTTGCGATACAATATTTTTATTTTTATTTATAGCAATGGACTATTTGTCCCGATATGAATTTTATATATAACGGACTTAGGTTAGTAAGTTAAACATTGTTTATTTTTAGTACATTTTATATTGTATTTTATCAAAGTAATCAATAGAGAAATTGCCAAGGTGGCCCATGCGTTATTTTACTCGTCCAGTCTCCCTAAGAATCCATAGTTAATAACCCACAGGAAAATAACAAAACAACTAATTAACTGGCTTTTTTTAAAAAATCGGTCACCAAAAGCTGGTGAGCTATAGGAGCAAAAGCAAAAATTACTTTAAGAAAAGAAAAACATTCAAGTTGTCTAGTGAAATATATTGCTCTCTTTCACACCTACCCTGTGCGGTTTGACCTTAAAATATTGTGAGGGCTGGAAACAAGCAAACTGATTGTTCATGACCAGTTACTAGCTGCACGTGTGCGAATGTAAATTACCGACAGTACAGTCACTAACTAGTAAAATCTACACAACCTAAATGTAAATAATCCAGAAAGCATGGCAATATAACAGGATCATTACAATGTGTATTAATTACTTACTCTATAGCATTAGGAACTCTAGAATTCATTGCCGCAGCTACAAAAGTGCACCACCTATCCATATCTTGAGCTAATTCCATCCAGTCCTCATTACACCCTATCTCTTTCAGGTCCATGCTAATGTTATTCTCCCATCTGTGTCTAGGTCTTCACAATGGTCTTTTCACACTATGTTTGTCAGTACTCTGAACAAGCTTCTAAAATTTCCCATTCGTGCTGGATGTCCTGCCCACCATAAGATCCTCCCATAGGCGCTGCATGTCCTGCCCACAGTAATCTACAAAACTTTATTATCTTAACAATATCTTGTGATGAGTATAGGGTATGTAACTCATCATTATGTAACCTCCTGCACTACCTAGTAGCCTAATTTCTATAAGGACCAAATATCTTTCTAAGTACCTTGGTTTTGAACATCCTAAATTTGTTTTCATTATGTAAAGTAAGCGACTAAGTTTCACACCCATAACTGGTAGAATTATTGTTTTGTATATTCCGTTTTTTACTTTCCTGGATGGCAGGCAAGATGTCAACAAATGAATGACTGACTAATAGCATATTGACTGTATTCTTTTCGTAATTTCTAGTCTATTATCTACAATGCTAATTAAAATTGTTCCTAAATAGTTAAACTCATTAACGCTGTCAAATTATATGTTATTTGCAGTAATCTCTAAATTATCGCCCCCAATCTGTGTTCTCTGTGTGATCATAATATAGTATTTTCAGTGTTCACTTCTAAACCTATTTTCTTACTAGCATCTAATAAAATTTCTGCATTTCTTGAAACAGCTTCTTTATTATTATTTAACAAAGCTAAATCATTTATGTATCTTAATAGCTGCATTGTACTGTTTAATGTCAACCCTTCTTACTTATCATCTTTTCATCTTTTTAATTTAAAGAAAATATTTAAATGCAGTTATAATTATAATTTTCAAATATAATAGCTTTGCCATTTAGTCCATATCTCAATTAGCTTGACAAGTTCTTTGGGTATTCCAAGCTTAACTAAAACTCCCTATTAATGATTTCTTTTGACTGAATCAAAGATATTTTTAAAATCTATATATTAGTGAAGACCATCATGTTGTATTTCGACTTTTTTTAAATATTGGCAACATTTATTTTTTAATTGCTAAGTTTATTAATTATTAACTTAATTACATATTTAGAATGTGTCAGGCCAAGATTATAAACAAATATTGTGGAAAAACTAGCATAGGGCCTACATTTTAATAAAAAAATTAAATCTACATAAAATTAAGGACTCATTAAAATATCAAATAATTTTAACTCTTATTAAATTCTGGCCAAATAAAAATCTTCATAAACCCATGATTTTCATATAATTATGAATAGCCTAAATATTAATTTTGTGAGTTTACACGTGTGACTCTATGAGTATTTCACATTATTAAAGTATTAAACTTAACAATAATAATTAGGATACATGATAAGGAGGGTGTAACTTTATGAAAATCCATAGGAATTTTTCTGGGAATAACACAAAAAAAACTATACATAAAAAATTCACCAAAGCAGCCGATCGGGGAAGAGCTTTGGTGTCCTAGATTAAAGTTGAGATTGGATAGCATTAGAAAGATGTATTTAACAAATATATATAGCTAGCTCGAGTGGTGGTAACTGACGTATAGCAGAAGATTTTTAATGCAAATATTGGTTGAGTCACTATTAATATTAATTAACCTATGTAGAAAGACTTATTGTTTTGTTACTTAGACTATACTACCATCTAAAGTGTTAACACTTCTAATAATACTTTCCTAATCATTACTATATAATTGGCTTTTTTCTAACTTAGTGAAAGAAAAACTGTGTTACTAAAACTATTGTTTTTGTTTTGTTTTGTGATTGGGGCATCAAGAGATATTATAAGACATGAAACAATAAATTAAACCATATTATATTTACACTTGTATCTTTTTATAACTCAGAGAAAGAGCCATTCAAAATATTAGTTTCAAAAATAAAAAGTTTTTATTTTGTAATAGTAAAGTAATTGTAAAGTTTTTATGACATCATCAAAGGACTTCTATTTGTCTGGTTCATCATTTTAAATTGTGAAGAGAACAAATACTTTTAGAAGCAATCGTTTATAAAGAATTTTTAAGTGAACCACAGACAAATAGTTATTATGGTAAGTTTGTGTTTCAAATTTCAATAGTAATGTTAAAAGAAAAGCACAAATAAAAACAATTTTTTTTTTGTGAACGTTTTGAGTGCCATAAGGAAAAACAACTTTACATAAAATGGTCTTGTAGATCATGTGGTTTGGTGAATGGATACATAAGAGTAGATCTGGTAATTTTTACTAGCTGTCACCATCACTCCAGTGGCGAATCGACTTTATGTCCGAAATTAAGTGGACCCCATGTCTAATTTTAACTAAATGAATATCTATCAATAAAATAAAACTAAATAACTTAATTTCTCACATTGAGATGTTGTACAAATGGTGGAGAGGACTCGTAGAGTCGTACCCTTGGGATACCTTGTCGAAGAAGTGCTTCGGTAATAAGCCCAAGTCCTGGGTTGGCTTCTAGAACAGGGCTGTCACCATGTAATAAATCATCTTTAATGATTGAAACAATATCTTCTGAAAGAAAGAAACAATGTCTTGACTTATTGTATATGAAATCATTCAATTTAAACCAGCGACAATGTGTTGATAAAATAACTTTTGATTTTGAATAAGTTGTGCTCTAGTCTAGATGGAGGCATTTTACTAAAGTGGCATGGCCAAATTCTGAAAATGATTAATGGTGATGATGCTGATTGCTCTAGTGTAGGTTGTGTATATAGCACCTTGGCCAAATAAAAGTTTCAATTATGACAAAATGCATCAGAAGAATTGATTAATCAAATAATGATATAGTTGTGTGTTTGGTTAGTTTAAATGTATTAACCACATGGTCATAAATATAGTGAAATTTTGATCAACTTTAAAATCTAAACTACGGGTTTACCGGTACTTGGAATTAATTAATCAAACTTTGGTGTCAGCAGTTTAATATAAATAAAACATCTCTAATCTATCTTGAATTGAATGAGAGTGAATATTGCTTGGATACTCCTAAACTAAAGAGATTTAAACCTATGAATAAACCTTACTAAAAATAAGCCTAGGCCCTAAGTATTTTATCAATGAAAATCAATAAAATGCTTATAAATAAAACATGGACAATTGATGCGACATCATTGCAAACGGATTATGAAACTTTGTAAGGACGAGAAATTTTGTTCGGGTTTTAGTGTAAGGTGTGCAAAGTGTTTTAGAACAGTCACCAATTAAAGTTTTTTTTTTCCTAGAACGTATATGAACCAATATGTAGGTCTAAGCCACAGACACCCCGCCAGGGAACACTGCCTTTACGTAGGTCCATCAGACCGGGCGGCGGGGATTGTGGCTCCATTGAAGCTGAGGGCTATGCTGGCGGTAGTGTAGCTACTGGTAGGGGCTCCCATGCCAGACAGGCCTCGGCCGAGGAGTGAGACTAAA
>CABEEJ010002397.1:0-25496 GCA_901482245.1 Timema douglasi
CAGATCTTGTTACATTTATTTTATTTTTATTTACAATCTCTCCGCGGAGCACTTGGAGATGTTTCGCGGAGCACACTTTGGGAACCACTGCCTTAGTCATTTCTGTGTGGACTATTTTATAAACTTCGACTAGAGTGGGAAGGCAGCAAGCACTGCTTACACTACACTCGAGACAAATGACATTCCTAACATTCATACAGTAAAATATATTAACTTGTGTTTTCACTTTTTGTCAGCTTTCTAGAGATTGTTAAGCTGAAATATATGTCCCCAGCAATGTCCGTTTCAGTTATTGAAAAAGTCTGTTATTGGTAAGTTGTTACACCTTAAGAGGTCATGTTATTTTGCCAGGGATATTTAAACTGTCCACTATAAAGAAGATTTTGCTATTCAGAGGTGTTCGTTAAAGGAGATTTCACTGTATATCATTTCTTTTTTATGCCACATATACAGTGAGCAAATAATAGGGGCCTACCTAAATCATTCAGTAGGCCTATTTGAAAACTAACTTGTAAAAAAGGTTTTTAGAAAGTTAGCTTTTTTATTTTATGTGTAATTTATGTGCTGATAAGTATGGAAAAATTGTCATTCGCCAATTAAAACTGCTTGAATTTGTATTCAAATATTAGACAAGTACCTATTAATCCTACTTGCATTAAGTGACATAGTGGCCACAGTAATTTGCATCAATTTATCCTGCATACTGAAAAGATGAGTGTGATTTAAAAGAGCTATAGAGTTTTCAAGTTAACCCTTTTAGTACCATACCTATAAAGGGATTCACATGCGAAGAGTGCACCTATTGATCATCTTGGCTGACTTGCCAATAATGTGAGGTTGGGAAATCGATTCCTGACTGGATATACTGAGAGGAATTTTTCATGCATTATTTATTATTTCTCCACTCAAATGTACTTGATGTCATTGGAGATATTAATATATCTCACATTTCCCTTATTAGAATATAAAATACCAGAAAATCAATATAGCCTAGTTAAAGTCTTAGTCACTTAGTCGTAAACTTATTAGACTTCTTTTTTTTTTAGAAAATCTTTGTTTTGATGTTTTCTAACATAACCATTTATTTACCAGACAGTATTATAGGCATAGGCCTATTTGTGATAGCAAAAAGAGAGTGTATTAAAAGTTTAGAAAATAATAATTTAGGGGACCTAATGCAAATTATAAACTTCAATTCAACAATAAAAAGACCCACTATAATGGCCGCATAGTCTAAGGTGCAACTCTTGCAGTAGACTAGACTGCCGAAGGCGGGAAGATTGAGGTTTGATCCCGGTCAGTTGTACTGATGGTGGTTTTTCCTAAATCGTTTCCACTCTCCCGCCAATCAAATGGTGTATGTTTACTCTAAATTCAATCTTCCTCATTTCTAGCCCATTAAAACATGTAATTAGTACTTAGGCAAATAACCTGAATGAGTAGGGAAACACACAGCTAAGAAAAAATAAAAAGCACCATTCTAAAAAATATGTTTAAGTAATTTGGGTTAGTTATAAATAACCCGCATCTGTGATTGTCTGCTCTATCGCACTACTCTTGTGTTAGACTGTATTACCAGTGACAATATGAGATGATCAAAAACAACAGTTTCTTCCTCCAGCTTTGAAAAGAGAACTGAAAGAATTAAAAAGTTGTTTGCGTCACCCTATAAAGAACAACTTGTTTCATCTGATTCTAACTTAGGCCTCGCTGTGCTCATTACAGGTATAAAATTGCTCCCAAAAGTTTGATGTGATTTATCACTGTTTTCCCTATTTATTCTCTATGCACTTCCTCTATGCTACAACTCTCTTCATCTTTCTCACATATAAAACAAAGTTTTAAAAATTACACCAATCAATGAAATACTATAATTCCCTAAGTTAATATCAGCCTAGCTTTTGAGTAAAAAAAAATCAGTCACACAGTTTTTTAAAATGCTATGCACAAGGGAATGCAACACACAATTTGCTTAGTTATGAAAATATGAACTTCCACAGGAAAACATGCGGTGGGTTTCAAGCAATTTAAACTGTGCCGGAAAGATATGCAGTTTGTTTTGAACAAACAGACTTGTGCAGATAGCGAGACATAATCTGGCAGAGTGTGCAGGCTAGACTAGCACTATGCACTCCCCTACCCTTCATATACATAAATACCTAAAAATGATCTATATATATATATTCTTAAGTGTTGAGCAATCTATTATTTCTTATGTGTGGTATAAAACATACATGTTAAGAATTACGGTTTATAAAATTATGCTTTAAAATTTATATTTGGATATGATTTGTTAGTAGACAGCTTTACCAAGAGGAAGCAAAATATGTTCTGGTATAAATGAGCTCTGTTTCCCTCTAGAAACCCTCTATAACCTATACATATATATCCATTGGTATTAAAAACTAAAGAGATGCTTAGACTCCATTAACTTTGAATTTGCTCACCTTAAAACCAGTTTTCATCCTATCTTAGTAAATATTCTCTGCAATATTCTTAACACACACAGGTTTTTGGTGTGTTACTATTTGACATACACTTACCATCACAATTAATTTTACATTAATTATCAGTAATATTTTACATGAGACACAGGCCGCTGCATTTGCTGAATGGTTTTAGGTGTCACTCTTATGTTAACTGTTTTTATGAAGATGGGGAGATCAGGGTTTGAATCTGTCTAGTCTATTGAGGGTTTTTTCCTCCCCTAAATGGCTTCCCCTCTACTTTCACTCAAATGCTGGTAGATTTCCCTTAATATGCTTCCTTCCTCACCTCTACCTCATTAGTGTTTGTGTGTGTGTGTGTGTGTGTGTGTGTGTGTGTGTGTGTAACCTGAACAGGTAGAAACTTGAGTCACATATCTCACCATCAACCTCTATCACCATACATTAAATGAGAAACAAACATTAAGGACAAAAACATGAAAATAACATTGGATGTAAAAATATAATGCACATAAACCTTGTTATACAGGGTGAGCTAGAAGTCACACAACCTGTAGAATGGTTGTTGCTTTGCTTGATCAATAAACTACTAGACTAGAATATTTGACTATGACTGTGACCATACCGATAATGGTCGACACACACTGACAACATTATCTCCCTTCATTATGCCTGTTGCAGCTGAGTTGTTAGCAGGACAACATGCCTTCATCCAGACTCAACGTGTGTTCATTGTTGAAAGTTATTTGAAGTCTCGGTGTGTTAATTTTGTCAAGATGAGTTTAGGGAAAACTTACCCTGAGTTTGAATTGCTGAATAAGTCCAAAATTCTTTGCATGGTTGCTCAATTTCAAGAAACAGGCAGTGTGGATTATCGTTTCCATCCTTCAGTCTTAAACGACAACTCTTTTGAAAAACACCTGTGAATACTTGTTGGATTCTCCAAGATAATTATTTCTCAAAACTAGAATAACTTTCAGTAGTGTCGGAAAAGCAACAAAGAATTTACATCAACATCCATATCGGATTCAAGTTATGCATGAACTTTAAGAACCCGATAAGAAAAAACTACTCCATTATTACCGGTTGCTTAAACGTTTCGTTCACAGTGGTCTTGCTATTCTGGATTATGTTTTTTTTTCTCAAATGAAGCGTGGTTTTACTTTTAGTGGTTTATTTGTACAGCCAGAATAGCAGCATATGAAGTTCCAAAACTTACACGTTTTAACGAGAAGCCGTTTTATTCTCAGAAAGTTGGTGTATGGCATGTGATTTCACGGCAAAGAATCTTGGGCCCAATATTCTTCATTGATGCAGTTACAGCTGAATCTTACCTGGACTTAATTAATCAGTTCATATTGCTGTTATAAATTAGACAGGAGTGTTGGTTATATACAAATGAGGCAACAGCGCACTCAACAAATTCCACAATGCCTATGTTGCAAGAGTTCTTCAGAAATCACATTTCCCGTGGATTGTGTCCACCTAGGTCATCAGACCTTTCTACTCAAGACTTTTATCTTTGGGGTCACCCAAAGAAGATTGTCTATAAAAACAACCCACGTACACTTGACAAACTTAGATGAAACATTGAGGTATCTTATAGCCAACACAACTGCAGGGACTCTACAGAAGTTTGCAGCAAACATTGTGAAACACACTGAAGCCTGTAGACACACTGTTTTAAAACATTTCCAGCATTTATTGTAGACAATAAATGTACATCTCTAAGCTTATTTTAAATAATTTTATTTTCTAAAAGAAAATGGTACAAAGTAAATGTAAATTTCACTTGTCGGTTATTGATAGTAACACGTGAGAACTCCCTCATATCTCATAATGCTGTGTTAATCTGCTCATGTGCATCATCCCCACACTTTGAAGACAAAATATAAGATAGGAACAAAATTTGAGTCCAGAAAATGTATAGCCTTTGAGAACCTTCACAACAAAACTTATTTCCCAGGCATTCAGAATGATTGACTTAACTATGACCATATTTAATGCACACTGCCCTGACTTATTGATAAGTTCTAAAGTCAGGAGCAAAGTAGAGCTTGTGTTGATTTTGCTCAAAGAGGAAAACAGCTGCTTACACTTTGTCCAGCATCATTTGACATTGATTAGCAGAATGCTTATGATCATGAACAGTGCCCAGATCTTTATGACTGGTAGGTGACCTGGTGGTCTAGGGGTAAGGTGTCAGACTTCTGTGCTGGCGACCGGGGTTCAATCCTCCGTCCTGGCACAGATTTAGCTGATTACCAAACCCTTCCTTCACCTTTGACAAGACATCTTGTGAATGTGGGGAATACCAGGCCTCCGCCGTGGTTCGGATTCCACGTTAAACTGTAGGTCCTCCATTTCATCATCACAATCACCCTACCATGACACATTAGCGTAAGTGTGTATAACCCGAACAGGTAGTAAGATGCGGTGCTAATAATAATATAATAATTTATGACTGGTCATATTTTTTTTCAGTACATGCCATGCTCATGTGTACATAAATTATGTTCATAATCTCCTGTTTGTGAAAACATTTTTATGTCATTTTGGTTTTTTAGGGTAATATTTTCTTAGTTTGTGTCCTTTTTGAGGAATTTTTAGGCATTTTTGAGGCATTTATATTGGAAGTACCTTTTTAAATACTATTTATATTTTATGATTGCTGCATAAATACTCCAACATAATGTTTTTAATCACACAGTTGCTGGAATTAGAAGATAACAGGCCTATAGCAGTCAATGAACTTGGTTTCCCCTTTGCTTGTGTGGTTGGAAAATATACAGTCCTGGGGATGGACCGTAACTATGCTGAAGAGAGTTGCTTTGGAAGGGGATAGCTATTACTTCTGAAGCGGATAAAAACTATTATCAATATGTTCTAACCTACCAAATAAATTGGAATATACCTCCTATTTGTACATGTTAATGAGAATCCCATAATATGCTGATTCATTATCGGCGGTGATTCTTGGGAAGGTACCTGCTGCTCATAACAGCATCCAACTAATGAATAGTAAATTCTTTTAAATGAATGTGGAAGCAGGATGAGTTCACCCGCATTGCGCGTTGGTATCTGCAGTGATTTTTGAGAATGTATTTTCCGGGTACAACAGGGTCCGGCTGTTTATTTATTTAAATTAGGACTTTGAAGTTGCCAATATTTTTTTACAAGTAATTTATTAGTATAGACATGGATAATAAGATGATTATTATGTTAAGGCCTATATTAATTATGTAACATTATCAAGGGTGTTTTAGTTAGTGCTCAAGTTTATATAGGCCATGTGGGTATAATCATAATTTACTATTTGTAAAGTAAAGAATATGGAAGTTTGCTTACTTTTAGTTGTTTGGGGGAAAATAGCCATTATTTATGGTTGGTTGGATTTTAAGAATGTGCCAGTCAACCACACATGGGTGGAAATCCAGGTAGCAGAGCTGTGTAGATGAATGAGTGCAGAGGTGAAGCAGGACACTAGGAAACAAGAAGGGCCAGTGTATAATGCTTTGTTAAGAATCACCAGAGCCTCGAGAACATATTAATATATATACATAGTTCCAATTAAAATGTGTTAGATTATCAATAAAATTTAATCAAGTGTCGGTTGTTTAAACAATACTTGTCCCGCAAAAAATGAAGTTTTCCTAAAAGAGATACTATATTACATCCAATGTTAATTTCATATGTTTGTCCTTTAACATGTACTTATCTCACATTTATCTGAAAAGTTCACTTTAAAATGTAGGTACGTGCATTGTAAAATGAAATTTCTGAACATAGTTTTTTGTTTGCAGGACACATTGTTTCCTTATGTGAGAAGTAAACTAGAAGAGTATCTGAAAACCCACTGGGAAAACGCTGAGTTCCAGCTAGTCCTGGGACAGTTGAAGGAACAGGTCAGTTCCCAGTTTTAACATAATACAAGAGTTGGATCTGTTAATTGAGTGTTGCTTTGACCACAGAAGCAAACACATACTGCTTTATTTAGGCCTGTGATGAATGAATTTTTCAATGTTGAATTCAATAGGGCCTATATATTTTTTCTTATTTGTTTTGAACTGATTGTTAGGGAAACAGTGGTCGGTCATAATAAAACTAAAATTAACTTTAAGTGCCCTCAATTACACCTTGCTTCCTCCAGTACCCCCACAGCTTGAGAACGACTAATTTATAAAGGTAAAACGTTCAAATTTCTCAAAACATCCTCCAGCAAAGCATTTTAATGATACTGTTTTGGACCCCTCTCATTTATTTGAAAAGCCATGTATGAAGTATATTTTTCTTTAAAGAACTGTATGTAAATTTTCCTTAATACTTATACTTAATCCATGGATGACCAGGCAAAGTTGAACAATTTAATTTAAGTACAAGATTCTAAATTCAAGCTAAATCTTTGTTTTTTAGTACCACTTCCATTAATTATTATTTATTTTACTGAGTTTCAAGCCCATAAGGCATTTTCAGAAGTAAATTCAAATATATTACCTATTAAACTTTCCTTTGTTTAAAAACTTCTTCCGTTCTATTTAAAAGTGTGGAGATGAGTTGGCCACCTTTTCAGTCAAATAGTATTAGGACAATCAATGAGAAGCTAGCCTTCACAACATTAGACTGCTAAGAGCTCTCCTATTTGTTGGTTTTAGCACTAAAGACCAGGGGAAGGTCATATATAAGGGGCTGCGTATAGCTAACTTGCTCTCTGACTGGGTCTCCATGAGTAAGAACTGTGTCACTTTAATGTTGAATTCAAAGTATTAAAAGTGTAATTAATTAAATCAATCTAATACAAACATTGAAATTTACTAATTTCAACAATTGTAAACAAAAAGAAAAGAACTAATAAGTAAATCATAAAGTGGGCTAGGCATATCATCAGATCACATAGCCATGTGATAGCAAGCGCACAGTAAGACAACTGATATCCCAACTCTGGGGCATGTGATTCTGGGACTATAAACTCATGAAATATGGGGAATTTTGAAATTGGTCAGTAAAATAATATATTGGGCTGTTGAGGGCAGAAAAACTTATTTATAGCATCTTATTAAATCACTTTTAAAATTCAAGTGGCAAAGTTTGAGTTCATTCTAAAAATAATCACTTAAAAGGATTATTTGGATTTTTTGGACCAGAAAAGTGAGGGGCTTTTTCCCCCTCAGATGTTGTGGACACTTTGGAAAGGCACTTGTTGGAAAAATAAAGTGTGAGTGTTATATAATATTTATATTTAGTGTTTACATGGATTTGTGGTTAAAAGTGTGCTAAAAATTCCTGTTATGTATCTTGTGATGTGTTAGTCAGCATCAATCTCATAGGACATTTTTCCTTGAGCAGCACTTACACTACTTGATACTTGATACTTGATATGAATCAACAGGCTTGTTGATTTTTCAACGAAAATTTAAACAAAGAATTAAGGTGTGCTATCAAAACTTTTCAGAAACCTTGAACAAAGTTTAACTGGGAAATCCTCAATTAGAGTAACACTTGTGAATATGACAATAAACTTCATTTAAGCATGACTGGTAAATTCAATAATTACCTTTTGTTGAGGGCTTATGGCTTACTTGAAAATAAATAAATCAATTTTTTTTAATTCGTGAAATACATTTGATCTTTTTATCAAGGAAATTGAATACAATTTTTGTACAATTTTACAATTGTTATTTGATTGATCTGTATTTTATAGGCTAAGAAAGATGAAGAAGACTCAATTGACGGTGTTGTTTCCATTCCGGAAAGTGATAAGGCAATCGAGGCCGTTGCCAAGAATGTTCTATGGCAGATGGACCTTGACAGAAAGACCAAGTCTCTGAAACAACTTCAAGGTCATATTTGGCGAGATGGGTACAAGAATGGTGACATAAAAGGGCAGTAAGTAGGCTACACTTTGTATTTTTATTTTTGGAACATTGTAATGAATTCCATTCCAATTGAAAGTAGGCTGAAATAGCATTACTCTACACAAAACTACTATACGAGGGGTGTTCAAAAAGAAGCCAAACTTTTGAAATCGCACGCCAACCGGCAAAAGGAGCATGCTGCGGCTACTGAGTGCACGTAGCAGCAGGTTTACACAACAAACTGCCATTTGCTGTGTTTCGCTCTGATCGTTAGTTGGCGAGCTACATCCGCTGAAGTGAGCACGTGCACAAGCTGTTCATCGGATTAGTGCCAAAGTGACAATGAAAGAGCTTGAACAACATGTGTGTGTGAAATTTTGCTACAAACTTGGCAACATTTTTACAGAGACATTTCAATCGCTTAGCCAAGCATACGGGGAGGACTGTATGAGTCGAACGCAGTGCTATGGGTGGTTTAAGCATTTTGAACATGGCAGAATGTCGGTCAGTGGCGATCCCAAACCTGGACGATCTTCCACATTTACAGATGACGACCATGTCGAGAAAGTTCGTATTGTAATTTCGAGACAGTTTGTGTTGTAATTCGTGGAAATCTTCGTTCAACTGTTCAAGAAGTTGCTGACGAAGTGGGCATCAGCGTAGGATCATGCCATCAAATTTTGAGTGACAAACTTGATATGCGTGTCAGTGCAAAACTCGTGCCGCGTTTGTTGACTGACGATCAGAAACAGACCTGTGTTGAAATCACCCAGGAACTGCTTGCCACTGCCAATGACAATGAAAACTTCCTTAAGTACATCATAACAGGCGATGAGATGTGGGCTTATGGCTATGATATTGAAACGAAGGTGCAGTCGTCGCAGTGGGTGGGCAAAGGGTCTCCTCGTCCAAAAAAGCATGCATGAGTCTGTCAAAGATCAAGGTGATGTTGGTTGTGTTTTTTGACTTCAAAGGCATTGTTCATCAGGAATTTTTACCACGTGGTCAGATGGTAAACAAGGAAGTCTACCAGGGAATTCTAGCGCGTTTGAGGGATGCTGTGTGCAGGAAGAGGCCTGAATTGTGGAAAAACCAGACTTGGATGTTGCATCATGACAATGCGCCGGCTCTTGCGTCGCTCCTTGTCCGCAGCTATCTAGCAAAACATCATACTCCCATAGTGCCCCATCCATCATATTCTCCGGACCTAGCCCCAGCAGACTTTTTCCTGTTTCCCAAACTTAAAACCACTTTGAAGGGACGTCGTTTCCGAACCATAGAGGAGATTCAGTACAATGCGACAAGAGACCTGCGTGCCATTCCACAAAGTGCATTCCAGGAGGCTTTCCAAAAATGGAAGCAACGTTGGGAACGGTGTATTGCCAGTAGAGGGGACTACTTTGAGGGGGACAGTGCTTAAAATGTTGTACAATGAGCAATAAATATGTTATAGCAAAAGTTCAGTTTCTTTTTGAACACCCCTTGTATTATTTTAATTGTTATGAAAAGGGGAAGAAAGTAAGAGGAAAAGAAAATGGGAACAAGTAAAATATCTAAACTTACATGGTCTTTTACAATGAAAATAAGAACATGGTTAGCATCTAACACCTTTACAGTTGGGGACAACTGACTCGCAATTAGATAAAATCTGTTTTTACTCAACTGCCCAAATCCTTGATCTTTGTTTTGTTAAATCAGAATTCTTCATTAGAGTTAGTGAAATAAATCATACTTGAAAAACAAGGGCAAACCTATATTCAACAAACATAATTAACTAATGTTAAAATATAACTTGTTCATCGTTATCAAACATATGTTCTCTTCCTTCATAAATTGTGAATATATTTCACTCATCATTTTAAGTATTGTATTTCAATCATTAATAAATGCAATCATAGCACAGGAGTGTCTTAAACGTTTATTATTTGAATTAGATTTTTTTTTTAAATTGTTTACACTTATAAATTGCAATTTTGTAATGTTTTGGTTTTATAAACCTTGTCAAAAAATTAATTATCAACAAATGTATGAAAATCCGTCCAATATATTAGATCTTGAGTTGTAAAACAGTACGCCTAGTGTGAAAAGTTTGCATGTATAGAAGACAGATTCTTATGCAAGCTGTTGGTAACAAAATCTTATCAACATCTTATGCGATCAGCTACAGTAAAAAGAGGTATGTGTATATTTAAACTTGACCAGGGTTGCCACACAACTGGAAAACTGGGAGAACTGAGAAAAAACAAGTAATTTTGCAAAATTTAGTAAAAATACCATAATATTTGTTAATTATCTGACTGAAATCTTTAAATAATTGGCCTAGGTTTTTGGATAGACAAAAAATTAAATGGAATATGTTATGCTGTTTCAAACATATCTTATTACCACTTAAACAAGTTTTGTGAAGTAATTGAAGATGTCCCCATTAATCTTAGAGGACCTGTGAGGTTATATAACACATTGTGGAGAGTGAAGAGATCGTAGAAAGCAAATGGCAACGCTCAAAACAGGAGCGTAATGCAACACCTGGTTCTCGAGATATCCTCGCTACTGTACAAACGAGCAGGCAGCTATGACGTTACGGTAGGCTATCACACGCTGTCCGTTAACCTGCAGCTAAGTTATGCTCCAAGCCATCTGTGTGTCGGGTCGCTGGGGATTGGAAAAGACAATTGGTGTCTAATATCATACCATCCCGATGTTGTGTTTTTTATGTGTTCGAATAGTGCTGATGAAAATAGAGATATAAACTTTCTCAATTTGCCTAACAAGGAAAGGTCACCATGCAGACATAAAGCATGGTTGAATAAAATTAATCGTAAAACATTTCTTCCGTGGAAAACCGCCAAAGTGTGCTTACATTTTACCAATGATGACATTGAAATTTCGTCTCAGTACAAAACAATTGTTTTTAAAATCAATACTCCAAATCAGTTGTTTTTTTATAACTGCTGTTCCCACAGTAAAGCTGAAAGGAGAAGGATCGTCTGATAAGAAAGCGATCTCTACTTAGCAGAAGAAGAAGATTATTGAAGAAGTACTTCACGACAGTGCGTGTTCTTGTGCATTGCGAGGTGGTAGCTGTTGAATGTAATGAGTTTGGAAGTGTGAGATGTTACGAAACTAGTAAATCATGTAAGCGCAGCCATGATGAAAAAATTCAAAGTGAGATTAGGACAGAGTGCTACAGGAATATTTTTCCTACAACCGAAAACAATAGTGAGGAAGACAATAACGATAGTGATGACAACTACACTATAAGTGCCGACAGCATAAGTTTGGGTGATAAGAATCAAGAAACACAATACAATAAGCTGCTGAAAGGCAAGCAAAGAAACAGAAAATTTTGGTGCGAAGCTTTTTATAGTGCCTTCTCCAACTATTCAAATTTGCTTTCTATATGGTAGTGCTGTATGTGATGTACTGTCAGGTGTAAAAGGAGATTCACTTGTAGTAACTACAAAATGTACAGAAGGTCATATCTGTGTATGCCATTCACATTCTAATATAAATAGCGATCTTCACTAAACATGACAAGCAATGTCAATTTATTTGTGTGGTATGAGTTATTCTTTATTTAAAAAAACTTTTCAGATACTTTAGGCCTCCAAAGTATTTCCAATAACTGTTTTCTCTAATATCATTAAGTGGTATATAGTCCCTGCAATTAAAATACCGTGGTTCAATGAACAAAGTTCATATTTTGAAAGCGCAAATGAAGTGAGGCTAGCAGATGACAGACAGTTCGACAGCCCTGGTTTATGTACACAATAATCTGTGACTTAAACTGCAATGGACATTGGCAATGGGGGTAATCTTAGACTTTGTGGTATTACAGAAGGGGTAAGTCGCAGGCGAGCTGGATAAACCAGCATGTGAATTTACTGGGAAGGTTATTGAAAAAAAAGTGTGCAAAATCACACTTTTTGTGACTGATTGGCATAGTGGCATTCGCAAAATGATGCGTACTAAGTTCAGTACAATAATCAATGAATTTGACTTGTGGCATATCTTCAAATCTTTAACCAAAAAGCTTAAAGCAGCAGGAAGTGAGTTTTAACTTATAAAAACACTATACCTTGAGTATTATAAATCACATATGGTGGTCTTCAAAAACATGCGGGGGAAACGATGTGGTTTTCATTGAAAAATTCACTTCCACCTTAAAGCATATCACTGACACCCATACTTGGACCAGCAGTAAATATTTAAATAGCTGCACACACGAAGAAATCGATGATAATGACATAAAAGAAATGGCTTAGAAAGTCTAAAGAAGATTTCCATGTTATTTTCTAAATTATTTGCGATGACAAATTATTAGAAAATGTATGGCACAAAAAAAAAATTTGCACGAGCAAATTAGAATCACTCCACAGTGTTGTACTAAAATATAAGCCTAAAAGAAATCACATGATGGAATGGTTGCACGTACAGTATTATCCATACTAGATTTCAATTCTAAGTTAGAAAAACCCATGCTGGTCAGAAACTCAAATATTCTAAACCATTAAAGAAATTAGTTGGTGTAAACACTTACAAGGCAAAAACACGTCATTGGAAAAAGAAAATTCTTTCTCTGATAAATGGAGGCAGTATGAGATGGTCGTCGCTTCAAGATGGACGATGACTCATACGCAGCAACTGGCGTGCCAAGGTGTATTGCTCCTGTACCTTTATCACAATCCTTAGGTGAAATTAATCAGTTTTCAAGGTTCTGTAATTTTTTGTAATTTTGAATTTTTTAAACTTTATTCACTCACAGCATTGGGACTGAATTTTATTGTATAGTACTACAAGTATTTTTGTGTTGATTCATTATTCATATAGTATTTTATGCAGTATTTTAAATTACTTAATATGTATTATTTAATATATATAAAATACAGAAAATTGTCAATATTTATAAAAAGTTGGTCATGTAGTATTCAGTGCAGTCAGCCCTAACCTCTGAGTTTGAATCCTTTATAAATAAATACCATTATGCTCAGGATATTTGTTATGTATTGCATTACCTGCACAAGATGGAATTACTACACGGTTCCTATAACCGATAGCAGTCCATGCATTTATCTAGGATACCAAGTTCTGTTTATGGGACTGTCAGAACTGAGAGAGCGTTTTTGTTTAGGTTTTGGGCTTTCAGATTTAAATTATGTTGTGTCATTGTTTGCACTTCACTGTCTAGGACAAGCTGTTAAATGAAGGATTAAGTGTAATGCACTAATATTGAAATGATTTAACAGTTTTAACACTGTCAATCTCACAGCAACAAACACATTCCTCATCTGTTACCATATTTAAACACAATCTGCACAAACATCAACTTCCTGAGTTAGATCACCCTGCCTTGTTTATAATAATTTCATCACTGTCACTACCAGTAAATGAATCATCCTCAGTATGTCTTATTTCAGGTTCAATCTGGTATGATTTGATATTCGCATCCATAATGTCTGTTACAGTTTAACAAAGAAAGAGCACAATTAACACAGAACAATAACGTGTAAGTAGTAGAAAAGCCGCTCTGTAACTGCTAGCTGCAGCTGGCCTACGGTGTCATGCCTGACTCCACTGGAAACTTCCGAGCCGCGTACCATTGGAACCAAACAACGCTCGCATGTCGGATTTTTTTCTAAATCATTTGTGTGAAATGGTTTTCCGAATTAAAATTTTAGGGTTAAAGTATCACTGAAATTTGAGCTTTTTAAGCTCACAGGTCCTTTAAATATTCGGTTTTAAATTTAAGTTACTTGACTTTGCACTAGTCAGCTTGATGAAGAATGAAATTTGGTTATTCACTAGTAACGATGATAATTTGCCAGATCTTAGGAATCCAACTGTTCATAACCTGTCTGACAGTGATGAGAATGATATGGATGATGAAGACTACAGGGAGATTCTGTCACCTGAGCAACCTCTTCCTTTCCCCTTAGATGATTTTATAAAATGTTATGTAGTTCAGAATCAAAATAAGCTACAAACATCAAATTAGTATTAAATTTTGAGAAATGAATTCTCTTTCTTGGAGGATGACTGATGAATAAGGAAGACACGGAATAAATAATAATTATGTCCGAATTAGAAATTTTATTTTAATTTTTCAAAATTTTGATTTTTTTACAAAATAACTTTAGTCTAATAATTTATGTAATATCTTTTTTTTTTCTAAATCTTCAATGCTTATAGTATAAGTGTGATTTTTTTCATGTATATAAGTTAAAAATATATTTTATGTGAAAATTCAAAATGTTTAGAGGTGTATATGAAAATTAGTCTGAGTGTTTTGGCTCATTCTAGTGAAAATGCGCCGAGTGTATAAGGGTTAAACAAATGAGTTAAACTGTGTGAAGAACTGCAAAATCTCATTAAAACAGTTCATAACTGTAGTCATTTTCACTGTCTCAATAATCTTAAAGATATGTATATTTTAATTTTGTTATTTATATATTATATAAAAACTGAAATAATTTGATCTTTGAAAGGTTTGTCTTATTTGGCCTGTGTTGTAGTTTGTATGATGATGTGGTACCAGCCCTCAAATTGTGGACCCAAAGTGGCCGCCAGCTGTACATATACTCATCTGGAAGTGTGGAGGCCCAGAAGCTGCTGTTTGGACACTCTCAGGACGGGGACTTGCTTGAAGTGAGTGCACTAGTATCTCATTTTTTA
Source organism: Timema douglasi (assembly GCA_901482245.1). Taxonomy (NCBI): domain Eukaryota; kingdom Metazoa; phylum Arthropoda; class Insecta; order Phasmatodea; family Timematidae; genus Timema; species Timema douglasi. The sequence goes on from CABEEJ010002397.1 coordinate 14,972, forward strand.
AACATCAGAAGTTTATTGGTTTAAAAGTTTGAAATGCAGTGTAAAACTCTTGTATCTATGTAGCAATCATTTGCTATATTACCCTGTCTACCCCCCTCTCAAAAAATTAAATCGGCTAAAGAAGTAAAGATTTTTTTTATGTTTAATCTTATCCCCCTCGATGAACATGACACAGTTTGAGTCTTTTCTTTAAAGTTATAGTTACTATTTGAGTACATTTTGAATTTTAGAAAATGAAGTTTGCACGCTAGGTCCAAGTAAGGACATTAATATATGTGGACCTAGCTATTGCCGGTCATGCATGGTCCAAACATAATTTTACAATCTATTTCGATATATGTGTTAGTAAAAATCAAGGGTAGTAATTGAGATATTGAGCCTGACATTTCTAAGCATAAAATTTTTGCACATATTTGTATATGTGTCTTTCTCCTTTTATAAATGATACGTTAACAAATACACTAGATGATTGAAAAAAACTTCAACCCAATAGATTGACTTAAATATGCAGATGTACAAACCCGAATGACGCAGGTGGTGCTGCTGCACAGTTCTTGTTCGAATCTCTAGCTTATTATTGTGAGGTTAAGATGGGAAATTTTCCACGGTACTTTGCTTGAACATGTCGAAGCCTTCAGTGATGGTAAAAGGTCGGGAGAGGGAACTTTTTGACCAAGGCATGTATTCGAGTGACAATAAAAACAGTATTATGCAAGCTTTGTAACATTACTGTATCATGGGACTGCAGGGATTCTTACGTGGAACACATTGAATAGGAAAAACATAAGAGTGTCTGAAATTTCGGGAGATACCATTTGTCAGACATCAGTAATGACTGTTGAATACATCCAAGAAGGACTCATCATGTGAATTGACAAAAAATATAATGGAAGCTTTTGAATACGCTAACATCTCGCTAGAGAAGGTAGATGATCCCATCATTCGGCTTTGGATGCAGAAATATATTGAAGGTAAAATATATTTATTTTTCATGTTGTACTGTTAATAATGGCCATTAATTGATTTTTAAAAATAAAACTATTAACAAACTCCCTAATTTAAGCAACATTCAAAGCAAAATTTTGTCTTATAGGTTAAGTGATACTTGATGACAAACATTTTAATATTCTATTTTTCCAGCAGGGGCTGATGATTTACCATATTCACAGACATTTAGAGAGAAGGCTGTTTCTGTATTGGCCAACATCCGAATGGTTGAGCTTATGAGCAAAGTTTGGGAGAAACAAGTCATCAATTTGACAAGACCAACGACAGGATATAAAGCCGCATCTTTGTTCTCTTCAGGATACTGATACTGTCTGCACCAGGAAGAGAAAGCACCTTTTTGTACAATTTCTTCAGGACCAGCTGGGGAAGGGATGCTTGAGTGCCATTAGTGACCTGGTAGAACACTTAATACTAAAGTGTGCTTTAACTTAATCATTTTTTTCCACACATTGTATACTTTTGTAAGAACGATGGAATGTGTTAAATTAACCATGCTGGTGTAGCTATGTTTTCCAGAGTGAACACGAAGTTTTTGAAATTCACATTCAAGCTCTGTATGTGTTTGAAAATGCAAAATGTTTGTTGGTCATCATAACAAAGTTGGCAGGCTCTAGCTATCCTACAATACACATATGGATGTGGTATCGAAAGAAAAGTATCAATACTGTACTCATTAAAAGTATGGGGAAAAAATATCGATACTGTACTAGTATAGAAAGAAAAGTATCGATATTAACATTTTAATCTGGAAAAATGTTTTATCTAGTATTAATAATCTTTTACCCGTTTCGGTGTTCGCGTGGCTTAACACGCTAATCTTGTGTTGGACTAGACTGCCAAAGACCAGGAGATCGGGTTTCGATCCTGGTCGAATACACTGAGGGCGGTTTCTCCTAAATGGCTTTCCACTCTACCACCACGTAAATGCAGGTGCATTTCATATAAATCAAGCCTTCCTAATCCCTAACCCATTAGTGTAATTAGTACATAGGCGTATAACCTGAACAGGTAATAAGACATGTTACAAAAACATCTCAACTTTTGCATCATCAATGTATTTTCATTTTTATTTATTCAAACACTGAAAATTATAATGATTTTTAATAATTTAAACAAATTTTACAATATGCTTTTTCACTATCTAACATTTTTTAAGTACCGTGTATTACTACCTTTTCGAGTTATACACTTAAGTGCTAATCATGCCAATGGGTTAGAAATTGAGAAGGTTGAATTTAGAGGAAGTTAACCCACATTTACATGGAGGGAGAGTAGAAAATCATTTAGAAAAAACCACCCTCAGTTCACCCAACTAAGATTTGAACCTCTATCTCCCTGTCCTTGGCAATTTAGCTGAACCTGAAACTAGCATGTTAGCTAACCAGCGGGTTATTGACAAACAATAGAAGAATGGACCATGCCTCATCTGCACATAGACGTTTCTGCTTTGGCTGCTTGGCGCACCCTGAGTAGACAGAGTTTATTGTGATTTTACAAAATTTTCTTTTGTTTGGTTTATTTTGTGATGACCGAGCTCATTGATTTAAAAGTAGACTAGTTTCCACTTGTCTGTCAACCACTCAAGTGGCTGTATTGATAAACAAAGATGAAATAATAGCTATGAATTATGATAGGTTAAAAGAGATTGAGGGTGGTATGCAAGAACGTATAAGAAATGCTTAGTGGAAATATAGTGTGTTCCTGAGCACACTATCGCTCCACGTTTTAACCTATCATGATGCAAGCAAACCCACACGAGTGTCAACAAAGCATCCACTTAGTCAAGTTCTTGCATATTGCCCTGAATGCTAGAGTTTCTTGCTTGTCGTGCAGAAAATGAGTGAGAACTGAGAAATAGTGTCACTTGTTCTCTCTCTCTCCAGACCACCCTAGTAAACATTTAATCGTTTAATCTCGGCGTGGACCATAAGGGAAGATAGCAAACAATTTGTTTCTTTCGATATCTGAGTGAGACTACTACTATCAGTTAAAGTATCGATTTTTTTTCTCACATACCTAGGTGCACATTTTGTTTGGTGAAGACCAAGGCAGGAATGCCAGGCCTTCACCGTGGTTCGGATTCCACGTTAAACTGTAGGTCCTTCATTTCATCCCACAATCACCCTACCATTACACAATTAGCGTAAGTGCGTATAACCCGAACGGGTAGTAAGACGCGGTGCTAATAATAATAATAAGACCAAGGCACTAAACTGCATTTGTGTGATTAGAGTTGCAGCCCTTAATATCCCGTGTGTGCAAATAACCAACAAACCATCTAAAGGACTTCCTTTTATGTTAGTAGATCCGAGTAGGACTGTGTTTGAGGGACTGGCCATTTTTAACCCGAAGAATATTTTGTTCTAGGGTTTTAACCCTGGAATCATATAAAAATTGTCCAGTGTAGAGTTTGAAAGACATTGACCAGGAAAACTAGTTTAAGACTACTACAAACCAAAGCAATGTGTTGAAAAGCAAATGTAGGCACACCCAGCATTGCTCGGAAATAAGATGCAATATAGATTTCCTTTAATGCACATCAATGTTCTGACCGACAAAAGAACAAACCTTACCCCTTTTGCACTCAGCGCACTCAGGCTTATTTTCACATATTTATCTCTAAACATTTTAAATTTTCTCATGGAGAATAGTTTTAGTTTATATACATGAAAAAAATCCCACTTATACTATTGACATTGAAGATTTTTTTTTTTAAATACATAAAGGATTAGACTACTGTTTTGTAAATAAATTCAAAATTTTTGAAAATCTGAGAAATTAAATTAAAATTTCTAATTCATAGTTAAAAAATATAATTATTTTTTCCTTGTCTTCCTTATTCATCAGTCATCCTCCAAGAAAGAATTCATTTCTCAAAATTTGATACTAGTTTGGTGTTTGTAGCTTATTTTGAATCTAAACTACATAACATTTTGTAAAATCATCTAAAGGGAGAGGAAGAGGTTGCTCAGGTGATAGAATCTCCCTGTAGTCTTCATCATCCATATCATTCTCATCACTGTCAGACAGGTTATGAACAGTTGGATTCCTAAGATCTGGCAAAATTATCATTGTCATTAGTGATGACAGAATCACTTTCATTCACAAAGTCACTTTCACCATCAATAGTATCTAAATAGTCTAAAATGTCAGTCATTTAGCCTAGAACTTGGACCGGCCATTGCCTAGCTAGAATATTTCAACTAAACAACACTTATAAATAATAAACTTTGAATAAAACAACAAAAATATAATAAATAATATATAAAAATAAAACAGGTAAGAAAAATAATGGAAGCAAATATATTTATATAAATAAGGAATAAGGAAAAACCCACGAACTAGAAACGTATTCACATCACGATGTAAACAATGAGTATTACACATTTCAACTGTTCAAAATAAACAGTTTTTCCAAGACCAATGGTGCTATCTGTTGGAAAAAGTATGAAATAAACCTAAACATTTAGAATACTGTGTGTGGTGCCAGCTAGTTAATAAAAAAAACTTACACGGCAAGATTTAGTTGGCACCGATATATCAGCTGCGATAGTGTTCTAGTAACCTTGGTGCACTGATATTTCAGCACGCTGAGTGTTTAAGGGTTAAAGGCCACAATGTAAAAATAGTTTATTTTACATTTAACATGACATGGAAAAAAAAAGCATAAATACTATTTTGGAAGTCCAGAATATGATTGTAAGTATTGTTGAGAATGGGTTCAATTCTATACTGTATGGAAATAAAATTACGAAACATTCTAACAGTGTGCCATAACCTAATGTTGGTATACAAGTGATTCTAAACTAGCCTTAATTTTTTTAAATGGTCACTTATCCAACTCATATTGACATAAACAAAATCACCTTTAGCATAAAATATATTTCCTCTAAAAATAACCTCACCTTTTGCATACTTCATAATCATAAACTGTTTTTAGCCTGTGACTGGATCAATTTAGTAAAATGCCTCCATCTTCCTCTATCCCTTTACCATTCTTCTCTCACTTGGCTCCCATCTCTTGATGCATTTCTTCTATATTTCATTTTCCATTTTCTTTGGCATCCTCATTACTTGACATTCCATCTTACCCTTACCTCATGTACTCCCCACCCTTCCCCGGATAACTTTGTTCCTAAATATTTTTCTCCTCGGGACATGCTCTGTACAATCTTCATTCCCATGACCTCTACTTATCTATTCTCTCTTACAGTTAATGTCCATGTTTCTGCTGCATATGTGACTATGGGTAAAAAGTACACTTCAAGGGCACTTCTTTTTCATAACAGGTCTCTTACACACCTATAGAACAACTCCCCCAGTTGCCTTCTTATTAGATCCTTTCTACTCCCACCCTTCACCTCAATTAAACTTCCAATATATTTTACATTATGTACTTTTCTCACTTCTACTTCATCCATCATTATAGCTTTGCTGGCCTTATTCTTTTCCTTGCCCATTCCACACTCTACCATAAGTAATCAGAAAACATGGTTTTCATGCTTACCTCCCAGAGTGTCCTTGCTACTTTATTCATGACCATTTCCATTACTAATAATAGTGGTGAGAGAACAATGCCCTGTTTTATTTTTATTTGGGACCACTTCATCCACCCCTACTTTCTTCATTTCTTCACTTTTCTTCTTAAACTTTTACATTTTACACATTGTTTTTAATTTTCAGAAATATTCCTTTTTCATATGAAGAGAAACATTGAAAACACAAAGAAAGATATGTTATGGAACTAAATACTTCTAGAATAATTTGAAATATAACTGAAAACTTATTCTATAAGCATGTAGTTCCATAACTTATAGTTCTGTGTGTTTTGTGAGTTTTTAATGTGTCTTCTCATATGAAAAAAGAATATCTCAATGAAAATTAAAAACCATGTGTAACTGTGGAAGAATCAAGAATTGTAAAGTGTAAAAGTTTAAGACGAAATTAAAAGAAGTGTGTTTGTTTATATCTAGACCTAACCTAACTATCCTTTCAGGGTCTGGATTCACTAACGGAAGTAAATAGTTGCGCCAACGCAAGTTTGAAAGATGTGCTCAAATTCCTATTCACTAAAAGAAGCAGGCGCAATTTGAGAGCAAAGTGGCGCTTTTTATTTGCCACCACTCAACTATTTAATCAAGACTGTCACTTGTATAAATTTAAATGGCGGCATATTATTGTAATGTCTTAAAATACAATTGGTTAACTGTACTCCAACTAATAAAGAAATTGAAATAACATACGTCTGTCAAGCACAAAACTTGTTTCAATTTAGATAGTGGTAACAAAGCAATTACTTAACTTTTATTGTTAAATTTTTATATTAAAACAATGCATTGGCATTTCTTTCATTATTACAAAACCAAACATCAAACCAAATCACGAATTGTGTAATCTTTGTTTGGATCCAAAGAGGTTTCTATTCCTCCACATTATCCACATTAAACCCGAAGTTAATTCCTATGGTGTGGACCTGGTTGCAATACAGAGAAATTTGTCATGAGGACCGAGTCATTACAGCACCACAGTATAAATTAATGGCTCAGTGGTGAGAGCATTGGCTTACTAATCCAAAGGTCCCAGGTGCGATTTCTGTGTCCAGGTGTTATTTTTTCAATTTAAGGAATATAAATGTGTAATATTTTTGCTACGAGGGAGAATTTATTAAGACCAATTTTACAAGCCGTATTTTAAGGAGACTAAAGCCTAAAGGATCAAATGGAAATAAGATTTAGAATTTAGGTTTTTAGTTTTCCATATAAAAGACTGGAATTTTTCATTTTTTTAAATGTATCTTTTTACCTGGTAAAGTCAGGTATTTATAAAACATACAAAGTACATCAGCTTTGATTTATTTTCTTATAATTTTTTCCTGCAAATTTTGACGGTACAGCTTATGATATTGCACACTTTGTAGATTCAGCCTTAAAATAATGAGGGATGTATGGCCCTGTTTACAAAACAAACCTGAATTGCATGGTTATAAAGAATTGGCATACTAAGTTCAAACCTGAATCGCATGGTTATAAAGAATTGGAGTACTAAGTTCAAACCTGAATCGCATGGTTATAAAGAATTGGAGTACTAACCTATTACAACCTATTTACAAACTGACATGTAGAATAAACTTTACCATAATAGGAAATAAGGTCCACCTATTTTTAACATGTTGTCTTGTCGAAATTAATATTATGATGGATTAGCTATTTCATTTGATAATTACGGTAATAGCCTTATCTAAGTGTTTTAAAGTTTTAACATATTTTGGCAATATAGTGTTTCTAATTGTGTTCCAGCTGTTCTCTGGCTATTTCGACACTGAGGTGGGTCCTAAAGTAGAAGCTGACAGCTATAAGAACATTGTTGAGAGACTGCATTGTGAAGCAGAAGATGTGGTTTTCTTTACCGATGTGTCAAAAGGTATTTGATTATTTTTACTTATGATATCAACAACCATATTTACTGTTTGTTGAGGATAAAGTCAGGTGAACTTTTAACATCCTGTGAGTACATATGAAATAAAGTAGCCTGCATCAAGAATTTTATAGTGACGTTTGCTTTGAAATATTAGATGAAGCGACGAAGAATTCATATCATGCTGACGATATGGAAGAACACCTCATAGAACAGGTTAAATTTACTAAGTACTTTTCTTTGCAGTTTGATGAATCCACTGATGTGACTAATATGGCAACTTTGGTGATTTATGAAGGTGATTTGAAGGAAGAATTATTTTTCTTCACTTCACTTCACTGTCAACAAACATAACTAGCTTTGAACTTTTCAGGGTGTTAAGAGACTAATTGTCAGTAAATGTGGATTAGATTTTTTAAGTTTTGTGTAGGCATCTATAGTCTACACTGATAGGATGACAGACATTCCGGAGGGAGTGCCCAGATTAAGGCATTGGCACCTGAATACAAATCTACACACTTTTATTCAACAGAACTGAACAACTTGCTCAGTGAAATGGTAATAATTGTAAAAGCAAATACTTTAACCTCGAGATTGTTTGCAGCACTACAGGGTCCGACTATAAACAGCTACTTTTGCATGTCGATGTACATTGTTGGTCAAGAGGTAAAGTCCCGTCGGGGGTGTTTGAGCTAAGGAATGAGCTTGCCGAATTTCTAAAAGACAAAAACCTGCTTGTTCAGAACTGTTTCAAAACCATGATTGTACATCTAGACTGGCATATTTGACAAATATATTTTCCATTTTAAATTAAACGAACACATCCATACAAGGAAGAATATCCCCTTGTTTTACAATGGCCGACAAGATAGAAGGGTTGAAACAAAGGCTCAAAACCTGGAAGACTAAAAGTTTTAGGGGATTAATGTGACAAGTTTCACCATTTGGCTGATACTATTAGTGAAGGAGGGGAGGATCTTGACATAACATATTTTCACAGTGTCATTTTTCATCATTAGACAAACTTTAGCAGAGTGGTTTGATTTCTACTTCCCAAAAAAAGGAGAATCCATGGAGAGGGACTGACTGGATGGATCCGAAATTCATTTATGACATGAAATGATTAGATGCCTGTTAACATATAAGATAACCTGATTGACCTATTTGCTTATAAAGAACTGAAAAATTATTTCCAAAGTGCAATTTCACTTGCTTCCTTCTGGATAAAAGTGGAAACAGAATTTCCAGATCTTAGGGAAATTGCAATGAAAACTCTTTTACCATTTGCCTCAATATACCTTTGCAAAACTGGTTTATCTACATTGAGTATAATTAAGAAAAATATCGTAATAGTGTGAATATTCACTGTCCATTACGAGTGACACTATCCACAATAAAACCACGGCTTGATAGCAAAAATAAGCAAGCTCATTTGACACATTGGGTGTTATATTATGTTTTGCTTTAATATCAATAAAAGTGTGCTTCCATAAAAGATATTTTTAATACCTACCCCACAAGGTATTAACTTTCCACCAAACCGGTCTCTGGGAGCTACTGAAAAAAATATACCGGTCTGCTACACAAGAGAGTTTGAGTAGCACTGCTCTAAATAACCTTTCTCGTTTCTACTAAGCCCAGATTAAGGCATGTGCCATGCACAGGGGTGCCAGCCCCGTAAATAAATCCCTTTAGCTTGTCATTTTTTTTTTTGTGTGATTATATATAATTATTGTTTTTTAACTAAACTAGAAATTCCCTAATCAAATCCTCGCCTGTTCATTTATTGTACCTGATATGCACTGCTTTGGACGCTGATAGCCTGGTATTACGTGGAGTTTGACAGTCAGTGATTATAAATTAACACAACCTTTGCTTTCAGTAAACTGGAAATAAATACATATCTGCAGACGATACCGTTGACGTTTGATAGAAAAATAAACATAGATTTCCTATTGTCAATAATTCTGAGGTAAAACAATAAAATTATTAAAATTGAAGGAATAACTAAATATGAGGTGAGAATGTCAACCAGGCCAAACAACATGTGGGCGACAAGCAGAAGGGATTAATTTGGCTGAACTGTGAGCTTTGAAATGTGACTTTGACCAGGAGAGAAGGGTGGTAGGGTGCCCGTTAGGAGAGCCAGTCGAGCTTTGGGAGTGGACATGGAAGGTAGCCCATGATCCCGGCAGGGAAGTTAACAATATGTGCACAGAGAGTAATTATTACAAATTGGGAGTAGTATGTGCGATGCTGAGAAAGTTGTGCAAGAACAACATGGGGATGCGACTAATGAGTGCCGGATGTGATTTAGCCCCACCATCGGCATGCTACATTTAATACTAATTAATTTTGTAACCTCAATAATGCAGTGGAAGTATCTTGTAAGAGAAAGCTAAATAAATTCTGTGATGCAGAACGTTCAGAATATGTCATTTTTAAAGTACCAGAACATTTATCAAGCATAAGCCATGTTGAAGTGGATCAGATAAATTTTTTTTTAATCAGAAGCCAAAAAGTAGCTCAGCACTCTTAGTTTCATGTTACTGCTGATGCAGAAACAATGCTAATGTAGATGGTTTGGTAGCAGAACATTGTGAAATTTCTATTACAGATCCTGCTCTTTAGCCAGATATAAATGAATTTTTTTTAAAATTACTGGGTCGCACATTCACCAAAAGTTGCCAGTATAATGATGAAATCTTTGCTAATCCATCTCAACTGCAGACAACTCAATCTACATCTGAACAGATTAGAGGCCCCGTTATTTGAGAGCTGTGCATTTTCCAAAAAAGAAACACAACAGTGAAATCGCTTATTGAGATTGGTTGTTATATTCACCTTTAGTGGCTAGTGTGTTCTGCTTTGTAAGTTATTTGAAATTTCTACCTAACAGAACAGCTTTTTCCTCTACTGATGGTTTTTCAGATTGGGGACATGGATAAATGGGCGTAAATCAGGTTCAGATCACCAAAAAACAATGATAATTTATTGCACACTCCTGTGAATGTCTGACAAAGTTAATAGAGCTAGAAAAGCAGTATAATGAAGAAACCAGTTACTGAAAAAAAATGTTCTTAAAATAGTAGGGGGGGGGGGG
>CABEEJ010002397.1:25546-57226 GCA_901482245.1 Timema douglasi
GGGGGGGGGGGGGGTTATCAAATTTCTAACTGAACAAGGCCTTGGTGGTGATGGTAGAATTGGATAATCCCATAATGGCAACTTTCTTGGAACCATTGAACTTATAGCACAATTCAACCCATTCATTGCCAAGCATTTATCAAGATTTGGAAATAGGAGTGGGGAATTCCATCATATCTGTCAAGTACAATTTGTCATGAATTCATCAATTTGGGTGTGAAATCGGCAGTGAGCATTTCAGCTTTTGCATAAAACTTGGTATCTACTTATGATGATCTCGAGGACACTTTTGTAGATGAATTTAAGCAATGGCGGATTCTATCTAAAACAATGGCATCAATTATTGATCAGTTGAAGATGGTAAAATCACTTGTGCTGAGGTAAAGATTTCAAAATGTTCATCATGCAATGCTTATTTATCTTACACTGCCGATCACAAATTTTGAAAGTGATTGGTCAGTTTTAAAACTAAAAAGGATTAAATCTGAAATGAGATTGTGCATAAAACAATCAATTTTGAATTCACTTTCAGTAATGCCACTCGAAACTGATCTTCATGAACTGTATTTTTATGACACAGTAACCTTATTTGCAGCAAAGAACTCACACAAAAAAAAGTGTTAAATTATAAAATAGGTTTTATTATACTGATACTATTAGTCGGGGTCTACCAATGCAGATACCAATGAATCGTTACTGGGTGATTATTAGTGCACCGGCAATTAATCGTGATCGACGATTATGCTGATTAATAATATTTTTTTTAGTAAAATATAAAGCAAAATTTTCTAGGTAGAAGTTTAGTGATCTAAATTGCAACAAAAAAAAAACTTAGCCTATTATACAAACTGCATCTGGGTTGTAGACCATGTAAAGGTTACATAACCAGATAAAGAAATATAAGTTCATATCGTTGATAAAGCTAACAATTAGAGATGGGTCAAATCCACTATTTCTTGAATCCGAATCTACATTTTATTTTCAAATCCCGAATCCTAGCAAATCGTTATAAATTTTAATGATTTGCAAATAGACCCACATTACACAATATAGGCCTAAACTGTGAATTAAGGGTTATTTCAATTTTGATCAACCCTAACCCCCCTCCCCCCTCGCAAAATACATGTTAAAATCCAGCCAAATTAAACAATCTAAACTCATATTATTGTTTAAAAATCAAATCAATCAAAATTTGAATGTCTTTTAGTTATTTTTAAAAGTGTTGTTAGAATGGGTTAAGTTTCTAAAAGACATGTGAAATAAGCAGATTAGGCTTATATATCCTTTGATAAACTTTAATCATTAAAGGATATTTTATTGTATTAAGATAGCAAAAATAAAAATACAAACGGATATTTTTAATAAAGACTAAAACAACATGCTTAACAATTAAACATACATTGGAAATAGTGAACTCAATAATGCTTAAGTGTTTTATTATTATTTTCTTTTATATCCATTATCAATTTTTGCGTAGAAAACAAATATATTCGATTCTTGCGATATATCAATTTCTGAGAATAAATTCTATTTAAAACACGAACATATTTTCGACTACAATATGTTCATTCCCATTTATAAGGCAGGACTACGTTTGAATATTTTCTACAATTACTTCAATAACATATTTTTTTTAAATAATAAAAACTAAGTTAAAATCAATTAAAAAATAAATAATGGATTAGCAAGTCGTTATTTGATTCTTAAAACTCGAGAGCGCTTACTAAGTGATCAGAAGACCTGAATCGAGTCCAAACAAACAATCGATATACAATACGTTGGTCGATAGGAATAAATAAACAGTTTTATCGCTGTCTGACTGTTGACAGTGTTTATTTTTCATGAAACCCAACAAAATATCTAACTTAAGGATCATATGCAATAAATTGGGGCTCTTTACATAGTTGTAGATAATTAAAACCAGTTGGGTAGTAAGAATTAACAGTATCTTTATTTTAATCATTACTTGGGCGAGTAAACATATACGTTATGGCGGCCGACTTTGTATCATCCGTAATGAGTTATTATTTCTGTTAAAAAAAAAAGCCATGATTTGTTTAATTTATTTCGAGTTTATTTTTAACAATAGTTTTGATTTTCAGTTTTTGAAGAGTTTTAATGTGTTTATTAAAATATTTACAAGATTGTTCGTGAGGTGAAAGTTTATAAGTGAGCATGTGCCGAACCGGTCGAGTCCAAGTTTCCCATAGAGGTGGGAGGGTAGGGTACAAGGCACGTAAGATTTTCCACACCTAATAATTTTTTATTTTTCTAAAGAAGATTTTTTTAATGTTTATCTCTTTTGTTGGACAAAATAAATATTACGGATTAAGTTGTGCTTTTCAAGTAGGCCTAATTAAGTAATTTTTGAATTCAACATATTATTCTTTGTTTATGAGGTGAAAAATTCGATCACTGAATCCTCGAATCTCGAATACTTGTCAGGATTCGGTGGATTCGAGGATTCGAAGATTTTGAGTGGCCCATCTCTACTAACAATCCAGTTCCAGCTTTTTCTGGTCATGCAAGGATTAATCAAAAATTAAGATCATAAAAATTTGACTGTTGATTTTTAAATAAAATCTTTTTGTATTAGTTAGATTAACTGTTATGATTCTAAGTATATTTCCCAATAATTATTAGTAAATAATTGATAATCTGAACTAATCAGTGTAAATAATCTTAGCATGATCATTTATTTTAAATAATTTGTATCAGGGATCAGTTTTACTGAATTGGTACACCTTTAACTATTGCTATTTTATTTGCAGATGCTGGACTACATAAAATGCTATTTCACTGAAATAGTCAATAATCATATAATGTCCAGTATAATTATAGTATTAACTATTAATTTACAGTACTACAATCCACTCAGTATTGAATAAACTTTATGGTTTAGTAGTTACTATAGTATTAGTAATTAATATGCTAATAACAAAACTTGTATTCACCATGATTGCAAAAAAAAGTTATTTTCTACATAAAACTATCCTTGTATAATGTGTATGCAAGATCCAAAATCATTCATTGGTGAACTATTTTCTAAGAGCCCCAAGCTTACTTGTACAGGACCTCCAAAAGTGTTAATCTGTGCCTTATTTCTATGTGAAGTTACTAGTATTTTCTCAAATTATGGTACTACAAATTATAGATGTATGTAGAATATTATTATAACCCAAATTAAGTAAAAAAATATTGGCATAGGTTTAAGAATTTTGTGCCGTTAATTATACTGCTATCCAGGCCCGCCACAAGGGGAGACTATTGGTACCATGGTACGAGGCTAGGGTCCCGTACCCAAGATCCAGAATTACAAGTTTAAAAAGTTGCAGAAGATGAAAAATATACTAAATAAAATATGAATGACAAGTAATAAAATGCCGGTCAATATCAAAGAAGTGTGTGCATACCCAGTCCACTAGATGGGATTATCTAGAGAGGAACTTAATGGAATTTGTCACAAGTACATCATTGGTTCTTTCCAGTCTCTTTCTTTGTTTCAAAGTGTTTGCAAAATGAACCGTGTCTATTATTTTGGTACTGATACTAAATTTGGCATCTAAAGAGAGTCTGACAGTAAATTAAGTTCAATAAAAATACCTAGTCATGTGCGCAAGATTTCAATGTTCAGTTAAGATACAAATTGATTTGTGTACATTGCTTTTCTTTTGTAAAAGTGACAACCCAGTTTAAAAAAAAAATCTAAACCAAACCACAGGGGATCCAAACGCTGCAATTACACCTTGCTCCATAGGCTCCATCAATTAAGTTGTATGAGGATGTGCTGAAAAGTAATGCCTCATAATTTTTTACAAAAAATTGGGTGTATGTATATATTTAGATAAAACAAAAATGGATAACTTTCTGGAGCCTTAAGAGTTCACCTCTATCCCTCAATGTGCACCTTGAAGCCAGAATTTAAAAGTTTGGAATAGATTCTTTTAAATTAAAAATTGGGCAGGAAGAAATGAGTTTTTTTCTGTCTGAAGCAAAAAAAAAAAGTGCTGCCAGGGGTAGCCCTGCAATCCATGGCAACGGCATATACTTATGTTAGTTAAAAATAATATAGTACATTTATTTTTTATCAACTGCCATTATAAAATCATTCAGCCATTGATTGGGCTTTTACATTGTTAACATTTATGATAGTTTAAGTTTAACTTTAAGAGAATGGTTAAACATTTAGCCTCATACATCCTTATATTAGATGACTTAAATCTAGTGCTGGGCCAATGCTGATCCGATTTATTGATGCAGCTAACCAAGGATAATCTGTTTTTTATCATGCAAATATGTTACGCTTATAGATATATTTTAAATTCTCAAGTCATGAAGATTTTCTTTTCTTTACGGTACGTGACGTCGGCTGCATCCCGATTACTGAGCGCTCCCTGAGATCATTTCTTAGAGTGTGTTCAAGCATAATGTCGAAGTACCAGTTTACCGCTGTTGTAAATAGTTGTTTAGTTATTTTGTCATTTAACTGAGAATTAATTTATTTGAACTTCAATAAAATAAATTACCTAAAAATGCCTTTCATGGCATTTCTTTCGTTTTGGTAATTTGTAATTATGTATATTCTTGTTTTGACAGTGCAGTGGACCTACAAATAAAATTAAATATGTCTAAAATTTAATTCAAACTTTTATTCAACAAACCTATCATGACAAGTATAAAAGTGGAAAAATCAAATTATTCTTGTTTTTGAGTATTGTTAATGTACACTTTTGTAATATTGCAAAACAAAAAAAAATTAAATCACCATTGGTTACCAGTAATATCTGCAAAGGGGTTTATTGGCCCGGCCCCACTTAAATCACAGACTAATTTTACTTTATATGTATTTGGGTATTTAAGAGTCTTGTTATTTCCACAGAAACAAAATAATGTTTTTGCTATGCATACAAACTAATCTAGTTTCTCGTTGTTTGCAGAGGCAAAGGCAGCGAAAGAAGCTGGTTTAAATGCAGTGCTTGTGGTGCGGGAGGGTAATGCCCCTTTAAGCTCCGAGGACAAAGCCATTTTTCCTGTCATCACTTCTTTCCAAGACTTTGTGTTTGAGGTTTCTGCAAAGAGGCAAAAACTTTCTTCGGATGGACCATCTGAAATGGAAGTGAACCGTTCTTCAGGTAATATGTGTGAGTCAGAAGATGTTGAGATGGTTGATGTTAGTCAGGCTAAGAGTAGAGAAGAAAATGTCAGTATTACAGCTCAACTTGACATTTTACCGTCAAATGACACGAGGACAAACCAAGGTGAATCTCAAATTGTTGAGATGAAGGAAGAACCAATCAAAATAAAGACTGATGAAACTGAATCTAAGACTGTGTTAAAAGAGTCAACTGAGAAATGTGATGTGGTCAGCCCTGTTGAAACAATTAAGACTGAAACAGATGATGAATCTAAAGCTCTTGAGATTTTGACTGATAATTCTAATTTTGAAAACGTAGACGTCAATCAAACTTCAGATAACTCTGAGAAATCATCTTCTGAACCAGACATTATGGAAACGGGTCCTAAATGTGAAGTGAATCTAAAGGATTCATTTACAGAACCAAGTAATCCCATTCCTAATCTGGTTCAAACTGCTGAAATAATGGATGCTAAAATAGGCTCCTCTTCAGAAAAGGGGGACAACTCGGTAAAACAAGCTCCAATGGTATTTAATGAAACTGAAGTTGATACTCCCATAAATGAAGTAAATACCCCCATAAATGAAGTTGATACCCCCAGTAATGAAGTTGATACTCCCAAAACTGAAGTTGGTATGAAGGCAATTAGTCAAACAGAAGATCAAATTTCAAATTCTGTTCATGAAGACAGTTCAATAGTTGAGGTTGAACATATGAAGGCAGTTACCAATGGATCCAAGGAGGACCAAGGAAAAATTAACATTCCGATACCAGAACTTTCAAATAATGTTTGTGAGCATATCATTCCTGAGATAAAAGTGACTGAAGTTGCAGATGTGCTCATATCAGTGGAAGAAAAGAAAAATGATCCTGTAATATCTGTAGATCAACTCAGTGAAGTGAAAGATTCTAAACTAAATATTACTAATCCAACAAATGAAGAAAAAGTTCCTATTAAAGAAAACCTCCACATTGAACCAGTACTTAATAGCAAAGAGGCTGAAAATACTCCTGAAGCCACACATTACAATGAGACAAATAAGAATGTTGATGTTAATGAAAAAACAAGTATAAAAGACAGTGATTTGGCATCCAAATTGTGTATAACAACTGAAGAAAGAAAGACAGTTGTGGCTGGGACAACGGAAAAAAAACTTTTGCAGGAAGTTTTAGAAAAAATTACAAAATCTGAAAATGAAGTGTTGAACGAAGAGTCTTCTGAGAAAATTGATGTTTCTTTAACTCTAGACGATTCATCGCAGAAACCAGATTTTAAACCAGTTAATGAGGAGCCTGAACGAATGGAACTAGAACCCTTAACTAAACAAGCTGTAACGTCTGCCGACTCTGAAATGGAGGTTGAATTGGACAAATTTGTTGAAAATTTAGAGGATTCAAAGTTCAACCAAACCGAATCAAAACTAGAAGCTAAAATAGTGGCTGAAGTAGCAAAAATATCTGACAAAGATGCAGCCTTGGAAACTGGAGTACAATCTTGTGAACAAGCTAACACAATACATCCAGATGCATTGGTGTGCAAAAAAGCAGAAGACAAATCATTTACTGAAACAAAGGCCACACATTCCATTTCTGATTCAAATATTGATTCTTTGATATTATCTGAAGAAAACAAAAATAATGAAACAAAGACTGAATCCTGCTCTTTAAAAGACTCGTCTGCTGATAAATACAAGACTGATATTATGAATGAAGACGAAAACAAATCTATGTCTGGTCCAAACCCAGAATCGTGCTTTTTAAAAGACTCATCTGCTGATAAATTAAAGACTGATATTATGAATGAAGATGAAGACAAATCTATGTCGGACCCAAATACTCTTTGTAAGATTTCCACAGCTAAAAATGATGAAAACAATGAAATTATGCCTTCTAAAACGGAGGAGGTTGCGGGAACGGAGGCAGCCACAAGTGAATGTAAGACTGAAAACCAGAAAACTGATATTATTGAGTCAAAGACTGATGTAATTGAGCCTAAGAAAATTGATATAGAAGAGAATGCACAAAAAGAAAATGGTGTAACAAATGGAATTGTTGAACCTGTGCACAAAGACGAGGAAACTACAGAATCTGCCGAATTAATACTCAAGAAGTTGTCTTCTGAAACCTTTGAGGAAAAGGAGGAGAATCCAATCACTGCTCCCTCGTAATTGTAATTTTATTATTCCTAAAGGTTTAAATTTTGTAAACTGTTCCTTTTTTTTATTACTTTTTATTGTTCTCTCTGTTTTATTTTGTTTTTGTTTAAGAGCCAAGCAAAGTGTTTTATATGTTTGGTAGACTGAAGTTCAGTATTTTGTCAAGTACCTGGGGTGGGGGAGGGTGTAGTAAGCTACATTCCTGTGCAACACATTTCTACCAGCTTTTAGTTGTATATTTACAATACTCTTGTGGTATATAAACCATTTGTCTTCCTTTAATCCTAAGACCTTGATTCTCTATTGGTCAATCAGGTAACTAGGAGGCATAGCTAAGCTTTATCCAGATGTCACAGCAAACTGAAGTTTTTTGTTTTTGCATTTTTCACTAGCCAAATGCAGAATTGATATTACCTTCTTTTTTTTTTTCTGTGTAGTTTTTATGGTAAAATAATTCCACTCATTTCACCTCCACAGTCTTTCCATGAAGATTTCATAAAACCAAATAAAGAATGTATACTGGAATGAGTTTGCTTACTTATCTAAGCTTATTAACCTGGGAAAGATACAATTCTTAATCTCCATTCAAAGCATATTTGTCTTCCTTTCGTCTTGGTCTCTATTTAGGAGACTAGCATTTATTGTTAAATAAAATCCCTCGATATATATACTTTTTTTAAAGGGTCAACAACACGCATGTGATTTGTATGAAGTAGCATTCCAATGTATTTATTTAATTTTTATATAATAGCATTATTTAATCCTGGAATGTATTTCAATGTGCTCCACTTTGTATTTGCTGTTTAGTACAACTCGTATACACTTTTTGTAAACTCACACTATTGTACTGAATCAGTGTAATTGTATACTAAACTGTGAAAATTGATAAATGTTTGTTCGTTTGTAATTGAATGTCTTTTGGCATATTTTTAATTTCTTTCCTGATACTTTTTTTTCTTAAAGAAATAAACAAAATTAATACAATGACTAGTGCCATTTAGTTTGTGGAAAGAGTAAGGAACATTGCTTACACCTGACATTGCTAACATTTGACAAAGTTGTGTATTGAATAGGGAAATGAGAACTTTGTAAATCCAATTGGTGAAAGATGACTACAATGTTTTTTGGCTTACGTAAATATGAAATGATCATTATCGTGTTCATACTGGTCAAAGGAAGAATTATTAATGATTAAGTAATTTTTCTACCGCCATAGAAGGGAAATAAAGAACTACGAAAAGTCATGAGTAAACTATGTTACCATTTAGGGGAATGAGAGACTGTTAACAGGCCAGAGTAAGCTCTGAACCAAATTAATGTTTCTTTTCTTAAATGCATAAATAACATTACTTTAAATAATTTGATAAAATTTAAATTTAAGCAATCTCTTCCCCAGAAAGCAGCCAATGTTACTGTCGCCTTTCCCTAATATGTCAGGACAAGGAGGATTGTGTGACCATTATGCTTGATGTACATGGATAGATGTCTTAGATAGTCAATTTATTGACACCGGGATGGTAGTGAGTACATTGAAGGAATAGGCTCGTGTTGTAGGTAAGTTATGAGTGTGCCTTTGTTGGAAGGAGAGGAGGAATGGAGGTTTAATCCTGAAATATACTACAGTAGCCCCATGGCTGCTTTGGTGCTGACTGACAGCTTTAAAAAGTCACCAGACCGAATTACGTATCCCTACGCCGAACCAGATGATCTTCAAAAACGTGTGTTTAGCATCTGTAACTTTTGACAATCAAAATTTAGGTATACACCTAAATGTTGACTGTCAGAAGTCAGCTGTGAGCTGCCAGTCAGCACCAAAGAAGCCATGGGGCTACTGTATATTATCTCATCAGCTGTCCCTGGTATGACCCACCGGTAAATTTCTTGTCTGTAAGTTTCCAACTATATTGGAGCAAGATCAGACTCCACACTCTAATGGTAAATCATTACCATAATAAGGGACATGTACACACAAGGGGTTAGAATTACAACAAAGGCTCACTCATGAAGCATAGTTGACTTGGATCCATGACTAAAAGGCCACCAATTACTCGGGCTACCATCCCATTACACCACTCTCGAGCTTCTGACTTAAAATTACCCCAACCTGTGACTACAGTAAAGGTTTATCTAATATAAAACTAAGTTATTTGTATTAATAGAAATGTTTAAAACGATTATTTTAATACATGACCGAACTAGGGTATTAAACAGTACCACCATTGAACTGCATTGGTGGGCATGCATATTAAATGTCAAGTTTATTCAATTTGGTTTACCAGTAATGGGGATGTCGAGGTTTCAACGTCGGCTGGGTGTAACACACAGGTTATAGTATTAATTAGTAATGGATTTACTGCAGTCTCTTCAAGGAAAACCTCTTTTCACTTTTTAGGGTATTTTGTATATATATTTGGAAGAAGACGCAGGAAAGGTGGATGGAAAACATAAAAGGAACACACATAATATGGCTTTTACAATGAAAAAAACACAGTTCGCACTTTACATTGATGCCACTGCAGTAAAGTGCTCCGATACAGATAACTTCATGGGAAGCTCCTCTGACATTGTAAATGAATATTTAAATAAATTACAAATATTTGTCTTAAGGAACAAAAAAGTTTAAAATTAAAAAGATGGGAGTTATCATATATTATAATACTAAAAGTTTTTATTTTAAAGCCAGAGTCGAAGTCTTACATATTTACACCCAAAATTGCTTCAGACTAACTCCATGAACCTGAATTTTACATTTTTAATATGTGATCAATAATAAATAAAACAAGTCATCATTCACCATTAAAACTGAAAAAAAATATTAGGGGGGAGGGGGAGGAATGAAAAATGTTGCCTGGAAAAGTCAGGGAATTTTGTAAAATATGTTTTGTAGCCACCCTGAAAAAGTACCACCATTGGCTTTGGCCCCCATTACTAGATACTTTCTCCCAGATTTATTTTAGAACTCTGTAACTTACAGTATGAATAGGTTGTTCACTTTTTTATATATATATTTATTGGTTGGAAACCAAACTAAACCACTCTTGTATATCCCTGAACATGTGAAAGTAAAATTGAAATTGGATTCACTGAAGGAAGCAAATAAATGTACTGGCACAACTTTGAATGATGGGGCAAAATCAAAATGCCCTAAAAAGAAAGTGCATTTTAAGAGCAAATTTGTGCTGATTATTTGCACCCAATCAAGAGTATGCGCAGCTCTAAAATCATGTCTCTTAGATGAGTTAAAACGATGGCAAATTATCCCAATACTTCACAATACAATTATTGGTTTACTGTACTCCAATTAATGGAAATGTAATTAAAATAACATGCCTTTTGAAAGCACACAATTTGTTTAAATCTTCAGTAAGGCAGCACATACTCAAATTGTAGCATTTTGCAATCATAAAAGGCCATTTGATTGCCATCATTATTATAAAACAAAACAAACTTGAATATTTAGTTGTAGAGGTTTTCCTCTAAATCCAAAGATTCACCACTAAATATGGTGTGCAAGTTTGTTTTTAAAACATGGTTTAAAGCTTCTATAAATGTTTTATTAGTGCAACAAAAGCTTTAAACTAATGATATTGATAAGTACTTAGTCAGTAATATTGAAAAGTATCCAGAAATATGCAGACTAATTTAACTGCTAACTTAAAAGGAAAAGGGGATATTTGTAATTCAGCCATTTTCATGAGTGATTTTAAATAAAGTAGCATTAACTTTGAAAGTTCTTTCCACCAGGGGTCTCCTTGTTTAGTGAATAAAGAAATCAAGCCAATTAAAAACCGCACCTTTGGTGCAAAGTTGTGCCATTTCCGTAGATTTGCACTTCTTATCTAAAGGGCCTATAGTACCATTTATAAGGATATGAGATCCTACAGAGATTAAACAGCTAATTCATGGGACCACACATCACAATAGATTGCAACTTTTTGCATTGTTCTTTAGAAGATAGAAAGTTAACGTTAAATATCAACTTAATTTTAGTTAACTGTGATGGGTTCTTTATTTTGAATAAACTTAATTTTACTACTAACCAGTAACCATACATTAACTACAACTTAATTACTTCTTTAATTGATCCTCCTTTTTTTAACAGTTTAATGGTGCTCCATTTCTGTGCATGGGGGAATGACTGGAACCAGGCAAGGTAGAAATAATATTTTAAGCTTGTGTTTATTATAACTAGAAATTTAAAACTATATATTTAAAAAGAGGGAGTAAAATTCATTTTTAATCCTACATACGACAATTTGCTGTAAATTTCAAAATAATGGAAATTCATAGTTATACATTACAAAGCATGCTGTGTGTGATTAAACTAAGAGCTTAATTTAATACAAAAAGGTTAGCCACAGTTTCCTAGGCAGAACAATCTTACTCCTGTATCGCCGATATTGGCTAGTTTGTGTGATTTAATCTAGTTAAGTTTGGTTATTATTTGGTTTATTTAATGTGTGTTCATAATTAACAGATAACTATATCACGGTGCGTAAGAAAGTTTTCCATTTTGGGGAGGTTAAGGCCACCTTTTATAAGTAAGGTATGCTACCAACAGTGTGTCCCCAAACAATTTGGCATGCAAAAAACTATACACTATCCAACTTTTTTTTTTAATTGTTTGCTTTATTTTATAAAATAATTTGATTGCTATTGAAAGCTCAAATAGTTGATTTTCTGTGGTTGTAGGTCATTTTTTCTGGAACTATAAGCTTTTACTTAATTTAATTGATGGTGGCAACACTGGCTGGAAATAATAGTTGTTTTTCTCCAAAGATGTTAGTATAATACATAATCGTTTTATATTGGAAAACATCTTTGGAGAAAAACAACTATTATTTCCAGCCAGTGTTGCCACCATCAATTAAATTAAGTAAAAGCTTATAGTTCCAGTTATATAGATCACATCCAAAGAATGCTTTTTAGAAAATATAATTTAATTTACTTATTTATTTTCAGCCTTGATTTTCAAGAACAAAATTATCTGTTACAAACAATGTGGCTTTCCTAAATCTATAACTGAACATTGAAGATACAAATTATAACATTTCAATTTCTGAAACAAATATTGTTGGGTTTGAATTGGAAAAAGTGGTAGTGGTAATTTGCAATGTGAGGAGGGAATTAATATGCTATGCTTTGATTGGTTCTCACATCCCTATGTGAGGGGTGAGAATAAGATAATCAATGCTGTTTGTTTGCTGCTGAATGGTCCGAGCTGTCTGTTGAGAGAGAAGCAGGGAAGAGAAACATCTGATTGATCCTCATCTTTCTTCATAAAGAGAACTGTTAGTATAGAAACTGATGCCACTTAGCACAATGGAAGTGTACATGTCCTAACCTAACTTATTGTCTACCCAATTGTATTGAAATCTAAACTTTGTAGTAATAAATGGCCTTTCTCCTACTGTTAGACCTAGTATTGCTAGGTGTTGGCCCCTTGTATCGCCTCCTCAGCTAGTGAAACATTATGTTTGTAATGTACAAGCACATACTCATACCATAAAATGATGGTGCAAAAGGATTGACGCTCTAAGTCCTCTTGAGCTTGAACTCCACATCACAACCATCAGTCCCCCAAACGATACCAAATCAGCCTCCATAAATCCTAACAGCTTGGACAATCGGCTTGCATCAAAACACAACAATACCATGCCACTATCCATGGACCTGGAAGCTTGGGCACATGATCAATGGAAGGTGGGTGAATGAAACTGAGTTTTGAGAAGTTTGGAGAACAACCTAAGGGGCTGGGAATAGGATAGATAGTAAATTTTCCTAACTGAAGGTGCTTAAGGGGATTGGCCCTTTTCATTTGGCGTGGAAATGCAGAGCCATGGGAACAAACGGTTATTTTCAAGAATTTTTATAGTTTTGCAATTCATTTTTCAGAAATGGATTTTTCAATATTAGAAGCATTTTAAGTTATACTTTTTATATACACACCTCTATGATCTTAACAATGATCAAATAACGATAAAATTGATATTTTTCAATAGAAAACTGCCGGCTTCGTAACAATTAATAAACATTGATACATTATCTTAGAAGGAGTGTTGAAAACATTAACATAAAAATTTCACTCTTTCTTGAGAAAACCAAGTTCCAAACGTATGATTTTTCCGCAAGATCGTCTGGTAGCTAGCACCATCTACGTTGGTGCGGAAGGATACTTTGGTTGGTTGTAAAATCACCCTCTCGCCCACCATCCCACAATAGGTTTTAAACATTCACTTGACTGGGCCAAGAGCTTTAAGGCTCTGCCTACCCTCTTTGGAAGTGTGTTGAACTTTCAGCTCTCAAAATAGATGGTGTTGCTAATGTAATACAAACTGGTGAATTCTAGTCATCAGGTTGACAGCATTATTGGTTTGTTTAAACATTTGGGAGGCTGGCTGACCTAATCAGTCAAGGCCAAGCAAACTTTTCCTAGAAATGATAGAGATAATAAGTGTAGTGCAGGACTATAAAGTGTGTAGGTGACCAAGTTGGACTAAACTAAGGAGATAAAACGTCAAGATACAATCATACTCTCGAGCAGAAAAATTAGCCTAGCCATCCCAGCCAGTTAGACGCTTCTATTTGAGGGTTCAAATCCCTGCTGAGGATATTTTGGGGAAATATTATTCAATCATTTCCTTATATTCTCCCACACAAATGTGGGTACATTTCATTAATTATTTCTTCCTGTTTATGTATGAAGTAATTATGCCATTGGGATAGGGATGAATATGTTTCAATCTAGAGGAAGTGTACCCGCATTCACGTGGGGGGGAGAGAGAAAATATTTAGGAAATATCACCTGATCATGATTGAGCCACGATCTCCCAGTTATCAGCAGACTAGTCTATTGCAATAATGACGCCTTAGACCATGTGGCCACCAAAGTGGGATATTACCAATCCTCATGTCTAAAAATAACTAAACGATTAAAATAACATGACTTACCAAATTTTTAAAAATTATGTAAGCTAGAGAGGTGGGAGGAAGCATTTAAAATCATGTAAAATGCCTTACATAATTTAAGGATGGCCTCCTTGCAATAAAAACTATGGACCATAGATACAAGGCCTAACAGCTGGGTCATGTTATTGAGCAGAGTAGAAATGAGTTCAGGTCATTGCTCTATAAATCACCTTTTTAAGAAAATATTGAATTTTTTTTTCAAATGAATATCTGGGGAGGTTAGTGATAAATAAAACTGTATACTTATTTTTCAGAGAAAAAAAATATTTAAGGCAAGATTAGAGATAACTCATTTTTGAAGATTTTTGTCACTAACTATATTAATCTATACTAGAGAGGTAGGTAGCTTACGAGTTTGTTGTACCATTTATTTGTGATTATTAGTAGGCAGGTAAAATAAAAAAATGACTCAAATTTAATGTGCTAAATTTAGCCACTGTGCTTTGATTAATTTTTAAACTTTAAAGGTGTAAGAGGCAACAAAATATTTAAAAAACTGTTTCATTTCGAAGACTAGAACAATTTTGACTATAAATATATGTTATTTTTATTACTGATATTACCACATACTACCTGTTCATGTTATACACATATGATAATCTAATTGGGTAGTAATGAAGAAAGAAGCATTTGAGAAGTTACCTACCAGTATTTTTATGTAAGGAGATGGGGAAACAATTTAGGAAAAATTACTCTCAGTAAACCTGACCAGGATTTGAACCCCAAGTGCTCCTCTATCAGCAGGCCAATTTAACACTGGAGTGACGCCTTAGACCACTCAGCCACTGAAGTAGGTATTTATTTAATACGGTGTTTACAGTTTTCAAACATCTATAAGATTTACACAATTTTCCATAAATAAATGTTTTTGAGAATAATTTTTCATCCTATTGGTAGATTTTAACTTTAGTAATATCTCCATGGTATCAGCCTGCAAGCAGGCTATACCAATCGAGAGGCTGCCGTATGTTGGCGAAGAAAGTGCCAACATTTTCGGGCTGAGGGTGCCCTGTGGTCATCACAATGAATCCTCCAGCCTTCTATCTCAGTTTTCTAGACTTAAACGCTACTTATTCATTCAAGTTCTACTATATTTTTACTAGGGTTCCAAAGAAATTACATTTGAAGCGAAGGGTTCCACTAACCATAAAAGTTTGAAGATCATTCATTGCCTTAGGGCTGTATGCAAGAACTTGACTAAGTGGATGCTAACTGGACACTAGTGTTGTTTTGTTTGCGTCATCATATGTTAAAATATGGAGGGATAGTGTGCTTGCTTGGAACCATACTATTGGTCCACTAAGCATTCATTAACGTTCTTGCATACCACCATTATTTTAATAAACTAAGTGACCAGGATAAAGATAGTGAATTCTTAAAACAGAAGGGTGGTAGGCTGGAGCAAGGTAAGGCGGAGATTCTCAACCTGAGGTCAGTGAAACAAATCTAAATTTTTAAGTTTTTTTTTTCCCCCCAATTACTGACTGGTTAACCATTGTTTTTCTTTTATTAATATGAAATGGTGTATGTATATCACTATAAATGTGTGTGTAGACTTTTGATTTCAAATCAACACCACCTTAATAATGTTAAATGTTAAAAAAATTTAAAATGTTTTCTGATGTATAATTTTGTACAAGTAATTTTTGCAAGACCAGGGCTAGAATCCCTACATGTGTGGTACACAAGAACAAAAGTGAATGCTTAGTGGACCGTTAGTGTGGTCCTGAGCACACTATCGCTCCACTTTTTAACCTATGATTACACAATCAAACACACACTAGTGTCCACAAATCGTCCACTTAGCCAATCTCTTGCATACTGCCCCTAAGTGTTCCAAAGTTTTGTATTACATTATGTGGGTTACCATAATAAGCTAATTCTGGTTAGTTTTGTTTAATTGTCCATCACATCCAACTGCTATATTGGTTATAAGTTTGTAATATATTGAAAAATACTTTGTAAGCGGGTTACTCTTCTGATTATAACCCATGAGGCCAAGGTTCAATATTAAATTTTTGAAGTGAATGTAGATTTTTTTTTTCATGGGTGGTTTTTGATCTTACAATCAAATGTGAGGTTTTCATCTTATTTGTATTATTTCAAATCTAATGTTGTAGTTCCTTGAAAGTTTTTGCACAGCCACCTAATGGGGGGAATGAGTTGTGTAAGGTAGAGGTAGAGGGAATTATGGAGGTCCTACTAGTATTATGCTTAACATAGCTTGAATCATTCTTACAACCCAAAGCTAAGCTAGTGCTACAGAGCTTTGGTGGACAGTGTTTAAAACAGCAATTCGATACATGCCAGCAAGTTGGCACAGTGCCGAGTGTCTTAAAGAAGCATTAGCACACTAAAGATCTAATGGAGTCTGGACTTAACCCTTACTAAACTTAGTAAAATTTCTTTATTTTATTTAAATAACTAATTATATTAAATAATATTAATAAAGATTCACTGGTACTGAAACAATCTCTTATGATAAAATCAAGATACAACTGACCAAAGAAAAGTACATAATCTCAAGTTATTTTTTATGTGCTCTTGCTACATACACTTGCTGTCTGTGCACACTCGAATGTACAAAGTACCCAACCCTGTGGATCTTACAATAATGCTAAACAACAATAGTTTGGTTCCTGAGCCGAGACTAGAACCATCTTACTAGTTGGCCATTTCCACTCTTATTTGGAGGATGCGGAAACATTCGTACAGGTTGATACAAAAAAATACTTTACTGGCTGGTACGTTTGATTGCCGCCCGAGACTATTGTCAGAACACCTGCTTGTAAAATGTGTGTAGCAAAAGAAATATTAATTGAAAAAAACATATGAATCAATTTGAGGCATGCTAAGTCCTCGTAGTTTAGTCACTACACAAAATGAACATAAAGTCCTTTTTTCTTAATATGACAGCCCCAATATTGACTTTCCACAAGCACAAGTTCTGCATCATCCACAATGTCCGCCAGACCAAACGTGACTAGTCTGCATCATCATTGGAAACAAGATAATCAACCACTTTCATTCACCTCAGCTCTGTAAAAGAAACGAGGCCACATGCAGCTTGCCTGCTTATTCCAGAATGATCATGATACATAGCTCTTGGTCATCTGCTAAACTCACCAACAATGGCCTCATGAGAGCTAAAATCCCTAAGCATGAGGTAGAGAGTGAAAAATATGCACAGAAAAGAAAAAGAAACAAGATTAAATAAACTAATCTCATTATATGTATCTTTATACAGCCTTGCTAAGTAAAATTATTTGTTCATGCAGTCTGGTGACATATGTAGTTGGTTCTTTGTGCAGTATTGTTATATGTTTAGTGGTGTCCTAGTTCTTAAATACAACTAAACTATTATTTGAAAGCTTTCAGAAGTAGTCGATCCCAAAACTCAGACAGAACCTGTGCTCCTACAGTATGATAAAGATGGGAATTACTAAAAATGCTACATAGAAAGAGTATAACAGCAATATTAACATAATTTCGATAGATTGGCTTTAGGTCTTAAAGAAAAATTCCAAGGGTTTGGAAAAGGTGCGAGCAAGTCTTCCACTAAAATGTACGATTAAGTTTTTATAGTTGACAACTAGAAAGATAATTAGATTTATTTTAGTGTATTTATATATCTAATCAAGTGCTTTGCTGCTGTAACTTTAGATATTATCAATGCCTAAAAATTGATACTATTAACAGAGTTAAATGTTATCAATTTCGACCGAAAATATAAAGTTGGTATTTTCTAAAGGAGCCTTGTTATGAAAATGGGACACTATACTTACAAAGAAGGATACAATAATGCAGGTATTTCAAAAAATAAAACTATACACCATCCTTTTATGGAAACCACAGTTTATTGCTCATTTCATTTTTGTTTTATTCATCTGTACAAGGACGTCATGTGTATCTATTCACAGCGTATTGAATAAATACAACTAATTCTAGTTCGATATAAACTAATTTTATCATAAAGCACAATTTCTTTTGTTACATAGTTGCCACACTTCCCAAAAATCCAATAAAATATCTTTGGCTTTAAAAATATACAAATACTTTGTACATTAATGCCATTACTTATTATTCATCCTGTTACTGGAACCACTGTGCCATTTTACATGCCATGTTTAAATTTTTTTTAAAAAGTCTTAAATTATTAATATTAAGTGTGAATGTTAAAAATAAATTAAATTAGTAAAGACAATGCGGTTAAATAGTTTACAAATTGGGCCCAAATATCTGTAAATTAGTGACAATAACAAATTCCACAAATATGTACTCCATGTAGTCAATTTACATATAGTTAAAGTTAGTAATGATTATAGAAATGTAAAATAAAATTGATTACTCTTTTTTTTTTCAATTAATCAGTGTCCTTTGGAAGAGAGAAAAATATAGAAATAGAAACACAATGTCTGGCCAAAAAACAAAGACAAATCTCTTATGAATGAAATACCATTCTTTGGATTAAAAGTTTTTCTGAAAACTAGCATTTTTAGAAACAATGAAATATTAATGTATTTTATAGAATATATTTTGTTTGTAACTACAAATAAAATTTGTAACTAATTTGTACAGTTAACCAAACATAATGATATGATCCAACTGACATAGATGTGATTAAATTGGAATCAAAAATATACAGAATTTATGATTCTTACCAATTTGACAAGCCAACATTTCAATCAATAATCAGTATAACGGTGTTAATGGAATTTGTAAAATATTTCCAAGTTTTAATATAATATTATTTATAATATCATCATTGTGAAAATTATTCTAGTAATAAACCTCAATAGTATGATTTGGAACTGTGCACATAATTTATCAGATCCATTTGTATAATTAAATACCCTATATCACTTTATATAATGAGATAAGTTGTTTTTAGCATTGAATAGTGACTGTTGAGTTTTTTTCTTTGTATAAAAAGGCAATGCAAAATACTTCATTTAAAGTTTTATTCGTTTTATGTTTAATTTGGTAAGATACATAATCACTCTCATTTTACTTAAAAACACATTAAGTGCTGCTTTAAAACTAGCTATAAAGTACTCTAGTACTGATATCCAAACACATGTCATCAAACAAAACAGAATTTTGACATAAAATAAGGAAATACTTTTTGAAATGTAGCCTATTCTTTGAATTTTATAATATGTTTGTTTCAACAATATAAAATATTGAGTTGTTTAAACACAATTATATTCAAGCACATTCATTACAGAAACAGGATGGTATTTTTTACTTTGTTGTTGCTAACAAAAAGACAGGATATCATAAATAGATATAAAAACAATAGTTAATTTGTTAATAACTATAGGTGCAGTTTAAGTGAAAGGGAAATGGTAAAAATAAACCATTTACAGTTTTCAAGTTTTTCGAGCAGTTGGTAATTTCAATTTAATTCTTTAGAATTAAACACCCCCAAAACACACATCAAAAATGAATAAGTACCAAAAAAATTAAATCATTAATATGATAGGAAATGTTTTATCAAATTTAGTCAAATTATTTCTTGACTTATTTTATTAATAGATTAGCATTAATGATTGTACATTTTTGTTCCATATAATTTAAGTATGCTTAGACCAAGACTTATATTTTCATTTAACAAATAAATACTTACTGTAGTCATATTTTAGTGCACAGTGATGACATTAAATATATTCTTTGTTTCAACAAGTCTAAATTCCATATGGCAGGACGACACTTAATAAAAGTGAATTAAATTTCAGTAACTTACTTTATGAAATTGGGGGAGGGGGTAAAGAATGTTTCTAAAAAATTGTGTTTCTGGTTATAACTTAAAAATGAAAACTAATTCTAATAATTTTTTATCATAAACACTTGTTTATAAATGCACACAAACTAAATAAACTGCAATAAAAAAATATTAATTTATTTGTGTTGATGCTTAAACCAATTTTAAGAACCTGTGCCGTCACATTTATTGCAAATCTCCTCTCATAGATATATCAATTTGTTTTTAAATGTTACTATGTTGTTTTTCTAATTTTATAGACTCCCTTTATGTTTAATTTAATTTCTTTAAATTCTAACTACCATCATCAGCCAATGAGCTTGGTTTTTAACAGAATTGTACAAGACAATATCACAGCACAATTATTTTTTAATCTTCAAATGCTCATCAAACATCACTGCAAACATCAAGTTGTAAAACCAACCATGCTACAATTTAAAGTTGATAAGATTATAGATGATAGTTGAACTACACCAACATTAAATTTGTTTAATATTATCATATACATTTTCTGAACATTATTAAGGGTGAATGAAGGAAATGTTTTATAGGTCTCTTTGATTTTAAAAAAATATTGTTATTTTTTCTTGCATCTACAGGAATAATAATTCATGTAGACGCTTTGATCCCCATGAAAACAGCAAATTCTGTAGTACTCATATTCTAACAAATAAATCTTCACTTTATGGTCCTCTACTGGGATTAGAACACAAACTCTGGCACATGATTGTACATCACTTAACATATTGAAACTATTCATGTACAGTATTTTCTAACTAAATAACTCTAAACACCTTGACTTGGTATTACCATTTTAAAGGTCTAAAGAACCGAGACCAAAATTTACAAGGCTTATACACAGTCTCACATCAAATAGTTTTCACCCTTAAAGGCAGTATAAAATAATGTATAATTTACTGGCCAAAATTTTTGATTGTTTGAGCTAAACTCAATAAAATGCACAACAGTTTTCACTGAAATCATTTTTTTTTTTTGTCCAATTTGTTTATTGATTTAAATTGTCATATTGTCAGTGGTATATGTTGAAATAAGTAATTTCTAAAAATGAAAGAGAAAATACATAAATGTTATATAGTGATATAATAGCTATATATTATGACACTTGGGGCCAGTTTCATAGTCGAATTTAGTACGCCTCAAGTGCGGCGCTACACTAAGTACATGACGACACCTACCTAAACCAGAATGGAATGGGCCGTTCTCGCATAGGAAACTGGCCCATTCCATTCTGGTTCAGGTAGGTGTCGTCATGTACTTAGTGTAGCGCCGCACTTGAGGCGTACTAAATTTGACTATGAAACTGGCCCTTGGAGTAATTTTTTAAGCTTTCTAGTAAACATTGCCATAAATTATATATATATATATATTTTTTTTTTTGAAGCACCTAAATCAGACATGTCAAACGTGTGGCCTATCCTATGATTCCATGCGGCCCTTTTGACGAACCAACATTTGATATTACATTTGGAAAATTTGTCATTATTTGGCAAAATTTAGCACGTGAGTCAGGTGTACCCAAGCATTACTTTATACTCACTAGAAATCGATTCCCAAAATTGTTAAATTTTCATACCAAGTATGTGCAATGTTTGGAAGCACATAAGTGCACAAACAGTAAATATTTATCTGATGAAAATGAACAAACACCTGAAATATCACAGCTTACACACACGCATTTGTCATCGAATTATGAAAGTGACTTCAACACAAGATTTAAAGCCAAGCACACCATTGGTGTTGAGAAAAAAGTTTTAAAAATTCAAAGAAAGTATTAGTATATTTTTTAATAGTAAGGTTCTTCAAATTGAGCATTTTTTATGCTTACAGTGGTGAAAATATTGAATTTCCTAAAATATGGTCCTTTTGGTATTTTAAATTTCCAATGGGATCGATGCCCCTTATGATCAAACGAGTTTGACATGCCTGACACATAATTTAATAAATTTATAGTAATGTGATGTTATCAATTATTTGTAGTGTTCATTTGATTTATTTTGAAAGTTGGTGTCGTATAGTAAAAAAAAACCCTTTTTTATTTTGAAAGCCACTAATGATAACTCTAGTTTCATCGTATCCAGCACTAATCTTGCTTACTTTACTGTACAAGAATTTTGAGAAATGAACATTAACTTTATAACGTAATGTGATGTGTTTTGGTGTGGTTATATTGGTTCTTGTATTGATGGTACAAAGTTGAACAAAAGAAGCAAACACTTTACCTACTGAGATTCTCTTATACATGTGTTAACATTTATATTTATAAATACATATCTGAAATTTTAAGGTCATTTTTTTAAAACAGTATCAATATAATTATTGCAGCATAGTTGGTTTGTGAATTACAGTGGTGATGGTGTCCCGAACTACGCCTAACAATCAACATTGTATCAACTAGTTTAAATAGTTTATGTGACAATATGTTGACTCTTACATTTGATCATTTTAAAAATTGCAGCCGATAATCGAGTGAATAAGATTTTATTTCTCTCCGCATTTTTAACTTATTCATCTAAAGGAGACTTGGCTCACAGTTCTAACCTCAAAATGTCCCCAAGAATCAGACATGTGGACTAGACTTTGACTTTATTATAATTATTCAAAATATTGTTTTTACTATTGGGAAGATTTCTGGTAGTTTTCAAAATATATATAGATTTATAATTTATTTTATTTTTTACATTTAGATTCTTTACATGAGTTTTACCTACAGTATTTACATTAATACAATATATGCTATTTTGTTTCTTAAAATATTTACATATGGAAAGTACAGAGAGCCAAGTCTACCATATAAATTTATTCAACCATACAGCTGTCTGAAAATTTATATGTAAACGATTACATCTTATAATACAAAAATTACCTAATATACACTACATTTATATATAACAAAGAGTAGAGTAAGAAGTGGAATTTCCCATATCATTACAAGATTGTTTTTAATTAATATCAAAATCTAATTACAGAAATTAAAAAACTTTTTTTTAAATATATATATATATATATATTTAAGTTTTCCTTAATATTATAGCAATTGACACAGATTTGTCGTTGAGATCAATGTGAAATGTTTCACATTCTGGCAATCAGCAACTGTTTACAAGATAATGTTTATTGTTGTTACTACTCATATATATATATATATATATATATAGCACCACAGTTTAGCAAAATATACCCTTTTTATCAAACAGCACATACCTGCATAGGCTAAGTGCCACTCTCGCAATAAACTGGTTTGACAGTGACAGGGAGATCAGAGTATGAATCCTGGACAGGTGTAATGAAGATGGTTTTTTTTCCTAAAGTGTTTTCCACAGTGCACTTCTTTTAATGTAGTGATGTAGGGAAGGGGATAAAAGGTTAGTGTTTTTGTAGTTTGTATATCAAAACTTATTTTGGTCAAAATAAATAGTACAAACATAAGAGTTTAATTTACTTCACATAGTGATTATATCAGTTGATTATTTGCCAAAGATGTCCTGAATGTAAGCTTTTGATTTAAAAAAATCCTGATCTAAATTGTTTTGAAAAAGTCTTAAAGTGTTCTCAATTCACTACCAAATTTTAGTACCTGAGCAATTCACACTTTTAATAATTGTATGTTAACATTACAATAGAGTTGCATGAAATAGCATTCCTGTTGGATAAAAAATAAAACAAAAGATCAATTTTTTTAATGTGCTTTCTTTATTTACATATTCATAGAGAACTCTTCTGCAACCTTTGTGGGCCCGAGTGTTAGTGAGCCACTCCCAAATTACCAGGACTTATAACAATAATTAAAGGTTTGTTAGTCGTGGCTGTTGATAGTGAGACAAAGATTCAAGTAAGTAGCTTTTGGTGACTAAAATAGAGGTAATGTAGTATTTGGCATCAATTGCACCAAACCCATTGGAGAGATAAATAGAGATGATGTTGCGTTTAGCACCAATTGCACCAAACCCATTGGAGAGATAAAGGCATGATGTTGAAATTTGAGATTTAAATTGAACAAATGCAATCAAGACATTCCATGTTATAGAGCTTACTCCAAAAAGTCCATGGCATGAGCCCACAATCGAACCATACGGATCGAGCGGCTGCCGTCGTTAGCGGATATAAGATGTCATGGAATCAACACATTGAGCCCTCCAGCTGTTAATCTCTGTTTTCTAGAATGGAGATGCTACTTAATTATTTGAGTAGCTCCTCTTTGCCCTCACGAGAGTGAGTTTGACCTCATCCTAGACCCACTGCTTGATAAAATAAAAAGTTCTGGGGATTGAACCCGGGACCTCTACATCTGTAGCCAAGAACTCTGACCACTAACCAAAAAGGCGGTCTTTATAGTTTACACTTTATTTTAATCTTTACTAAGGATTTTGAGACAAAAAAAAATTCAAATTAATTACAATAAAGCAGTAACAGCAATTACAGTTCTCTTTTCATACTCACATATCAACTACACCACTTGGCATTATAATTATAATGTGTGACCAATGTTGGGATTCCCAGTCTGTTCTAAACTAGATATTTTAATACTTTTATGCTATTTACAGGAATTTTTATTTCTAAAATATGTGTAGATTTGTTCATGGCCTATTTATGTTCCTTATTTTTATAACCACCAATGAGATGCGATGCGAGTGTTAAGGAGTGTGTAATCCATACAATGAAGAGAAATAGCTGGGGAAGAAAAACTCGTCAGCAGAAAGTGAATTACTAAAGACTGTTTAAAAAATTGGGAGGAAAGCGGGTTGTACAACATTTATCCAAAACCTAGATAGTTAAAACAAAATTAAAAATCCCAAATTTGTCTGCCAAATTAACTGTAAAATTATTATTTAATTTATATGGTATTAAATTTTGATTTATTTACAATCTGAGCTTTTAGTAATATATTTATTACATTAAATATAATATTGATTTATCGAGAAATCAAATAAAAAATATTACAATGTCAAGTCTAATTTTCACTTAATAAGAGAGAAATAAATGCCCGAAAGTGTTACTTTCTCGTGCATAATGGTGTGTACACGATGGCACAAAAAGTTCATCCACACAATGTCTGATCAGACATTAAATAAAAATTAATTGCTGCACCTCACAATGACAACAGAAAAACTATTGTGTGATTCAATAAAATTGAAGCTTTTAAAAAATCCAAACTTTTTTTTGCTAAATATTGATATTATTCTACTATTAAGCGAACTAACTAGATTTTATGGCACCCGCGGCTTAAGTTGAATCTTCCCCTCTCAAAATAATAATTATGAATCAAAACCATATGTCAGCAGTCACATCACAGCTCCCTGCATGAACATTTTGTTAAGTTATGTTTATTCAACTATTTATAACCACCTTCCCATCCCTAACCTGAATAGGAGGTTGTTAGTAAACGTAGATAAACTTTGGAAAGAGTTACATTGGTTGGCAAGGGCTTGTTGAAAATAATTTTAGCCACAATGCTCCCCCACTATATTCCCCCTACTTTCATGGGTGTTATTTGTATTATTCTATAGGTCTCAATAATATCTATCAAAAATAACAGCTACAGATATGGCTTGACACATGAATATAAGAAAATTGTTTTAGTGAATTTTTTAACTGTCAAAAAAGTGTTTTCTTATCTGAATCTGACAACTAAACAAAACATGTTGGCAGTAGTGTTAACTACATATCAAGTAGTTAGGTTTATCTTGGAGTTT
Organism: Timema douglasi; assembly: GCA_901482245.1. Lineage (NCBI taxonomy): Eukaryota > Metazoa > Arthropoda > Insecta > Phasmatodea > Timematidae > Timema > Timema douglasi. The sequence goes on from CABEEJ010002397.1 coordinate 51,282, forward strand.
ATTAATACAAACTCGAGTTCTGAAAAATTAGTGTAGTTTGGCTGTGTGTGCATATAAAGTTATATTTATCTTTGAGGAAAGGCTTTTAATATTTCTAAATTCCCAACAAGACATAATTAAAACACTTTTCCTGTGTTTTTTTAGTTATAAAATAGCATTTTTTTTAAACCAGTACCATAATTATATTTCAATTCAAGGACATTTAAAAAATAAGATTGTTTGTGCTAAAGGGTAGTCTTATCAATCATATTAATTCATGTACTTGATTCGAATGAGTGTGATCAGTGTTTAAAAACTCAATTCCTTACTGTTAAAATAAAACATGGCTTTTGCTTTAGCCTCAATAATTAATATATTCATAGGGTCATTGAATGAAATATCACTGTCACACATATTAAATTCATGGTTTTTGAGGGTGGCGGGGTCTACAGCCTTTAGAGATTTTACATAGTGGCTTTATCAGAATTTCATCTGAAAAGACTTGTTTCAAAATAAGATGGTATGCCAAATTTAAGAATTTAGCATAATGTTTGCAAATTTATTCTGCCTCTTATTATAATTTAAACTTAAAATGAATAGGTACAATAAATAATATTAGAAAAGAAAAAAATTATGTCAACAGTTGCTGCTGCGTATATTCAAAACTAGTCTTGTAATTTATAATATGAAATATTCCAAGTGTAATCAAATCTACTATACAAGTAAACATCTTATAATTTATTCTGGGGTTGTCTTTGCACCAAGGCCTTCTTCACAGCAAAAGTATCTGCACTTTCCCACACTATTTTCTACCCACATTGGGTAGTAAAAATATAGCTTCTCTTTGAAAGTTTTATCTTATTACAAAGTCTTAATTTGTCGATATATTGTAAAAAAGGAAAGAATATGAAGAAAAATATGTCAAAAATATTGTGGTCAATAAATGACAAAAAAATTCAAAGTTTTTTTTAAATAATAAAATATAAAGTTAATAAATCACTTCATCGTTGACACCATTAATGATAAAATTAATAAAATGTAAAAATATTGATTGAGCATGATTAGCAGTCATTTGAGCATTTTCTATAGCAAACAAAACATTTACCAGCAAATCATAATACACCTTGCTTTTGTGACACATAATGGAGGAAGTAACAAATTGGAAATAGAATACAGGGCCTGCTAAAACTTACAATTTACTTTTAAGTCATGGTATATCAGTTTGACATAATTTAAAAACAGAACTTTTCCAATGAAACGGGTATCTAAAATATAAACTTTTCAACTTACAGAATCTGAATTGCAATTCCTATGGCTCTTATTTAGTTAGTTGCCTAAAATTTATGTTTAAAATTTCATTTGAAGCATAACAATCAATTAAGTTTTATTGTGAAAAAGTCTGTTTACAATTCATCCATCTTACCCATATTAAAAAATGAGGGCCTAGACCCCATAGTTTGTTAAGTAACACATATCTAATAATAAAAGGACAATGAACTGTCTCAACAGGAGCTTGCTCCGCTAAGACAGCCTTGATTCACAACCTGAGTACAGCGAACATTCTAGTCACTGAACGGTAACCTCACCAACGAGTTCATAAAAAAAAAAATTTTGTGGGACGATTATAATTTGTGCAACGTAAGGTACACGAGAAGTAGTTTTATCAGGTGGGAAACTTTGCAAGGAATCGAATTTATTTTTTTGAAAAATCACAGTTTTAGCAAAGCAACCCGCCTGCGCCCCTCTCATTACGTGTCGACCAAGACGTGCATTATACTGTCCAAATCACCATCGGGTCTGCTCGGGACGGACTTGAGAATGTCGTCGGCGCTCAAGGGGGTGAGCTTCCAGCTCGGGAGGAAGTCGTCAAACTCGTGTCCAAGGTCCATGTCCCCGAGCAGACCCAGAGACGAGGTGTCCCCAGTGGAGTTCGGGGGATACAACTCGTTGTTATTGAGGGGGTCCAGGTCTGACTGGTTTGAAAGGCTTAGCACAGAGCCCCAGTTAATGCTCCGCCCTGAGTCTTCATCACCAAGACCAGAGTCCGTGTCGTAGCTCGAGCTGGGGAAGGGCGTCGCCCGACCCGACGACGACAAGTCTCGCAGGCTTTGCTCATATTGGGGCGTCAGTTCAGCCCCCCGGTACGCGGGGGACTGGTACGTCGTCTCTACAGGCACTTCGGGGGGGAATTGGGGTTGTTGGTGCTGGTAAGTAGGTGCGGGTTGGGGAGCGGCGGGAGGCGGGACGCTACTGCTCCCACCGTTGTTGAAGAAGAACCCCTCATGCTCCATCTCCCGCTCGATGTACCTGAGGGTGTTGCAGATGAGCACCGACCTGCGAAGACTGGGGTCGGGGAACTGTCGGTACCTGCCCAACTTGCACATGGAGATGTTAAGAACAGCGAGTCTCCTTTGGCGATAACACGCGGGTCCGCGACTGCACCAGTTCGTCCGTGTGTTCAGGTCACAACACTTACTACCACCACCACCACCACTGACACTCACACTGTTCGGGGGCGGGGCGTACCTGGGGTTCGAACTGCCCAGGTCCAGGTACGACTTTCCGTTCTCCTCGCAACGTATCGTCTGTTGGGAGCCAGCGGGATAGTAGTCCCCCTGCCCCCAGTAGCCACCTCGGCCGGCAGGTCCACCTCCATAACCCTGGTCCTCATGGCTCCCCCCGTAGTAAGACATGTTCTTGAGTTCAGAGGAGTAGCACTCGCCATTATCGCTACCGTACCTCACGCAGGGGAATAACTTCCCCTCCTCTTCTCCTTCATCGTCGGTCATGGTGGTGCGCAGGAGCGCGGTGGCGAGGACGGAGCTGGTGCTGTCCCCCAAACGCCAGTCATCTAGATCCGTGGAGAGCCCCAGAGCGGCGTCCCGAGCCGTCTCGGCGCTCGCCGTGCGCCCCTGCTTTGCGGGAGGCGGTAGGGCAGCCTCTTGGTCGTCCAGTTTGCGCTTGTTAGTTGCTGCGTGGAGCCCCATCATGGCAGGGCTCTGGAATCAAACAACACTTTCAATCAGACGCCTGGAGAGAGGAGATAAAGACCACCTCCTTGTTTAGCTTGTTAGTTGCTATTCGGAGCCCCATCATGGCAGGGTTCTGGAATCAAACAACACTTTCAATCAGACGCCTGGAGAGAGGAGAGAAGACCACCTCTTTGTTTATCTTGTTAGTTGCTATTCGGAGCTTCATCATGGCAGGGCTCTGGAATCAAACAACACTTTCAATCAGTTGCCTGGAGAGAGGGGCGAAGACCACATCCTTGTTTATCTGGTTAATATGCTGCGTGGAGCCCCATAATGGCAGAGCTCTGGAATCAAACAACACTTTCAATCAGCTCCCTGAAGAGAGTAGAGAAGACCAATTTACCATTAACATGGTTGGACATTGTTCGGAGCTTAACAATCTCGACTATGGCTACGGACAATCGCCTGTTCTGACACCAGAGCTGGTCATTTGAGAATATTTAAATTCAGTGAGGCCTTGACTTACGCGGTTAATTCGTTCCGAAGGTTTTCGTGCAATGTTAGAAACCGCGTAAGCCGAATGGTGCTTAGATACGTTCTAATGTACCTCTTCTTGTCACTTTGAAAATGTGTATTCTCACCACTTTTACGTTTCTCGTACATATTAAGGGTTTATATTTTGTGCTCAAGGTGGAAACTAACAAAATGGTGGTGATAATATCAGCTGTGCGTTAGCTTTCTAAGAACGTGATATATTATGTTTAAAGTTGCGCTCGATAGATGGCGTTGCTAGTCGTAAGTCGAAGTACCACAATTGCGCGTCTACGAATCCGCGTAACTCAAATACGTGTAAGTCAATGACATGTTGAACTAGCCAATCTAAGAAGTTAAGACAGGAAGTTGAAATTGAAAGTACTGAACCAGCATTCGAGTGTAGAGGCTGACAGAGTTGTAGCGTGCTTTGAACTGGGATGCTTGGCTCGATTCCCTACCGGATGCACTAGGAGAGGCTTTAGTATTATGGGATGCCTTTCTTGAAATGTCAGTTGGTGAATTTATTTAAAATACACCATCTACAGCCTGTCGCCTATGGTTGAATGGTTTTTAAGTTGTAAAAACAATTTTTTTAAATCCTTAGGAAATCTGTAAAAACAGCTGTGAAGCTTTGCCGAAAGTTAGTGGCGGCGTGTTTGACTGGCAAACCTGACTCTTATCTGAGAGTACGGAGACAAGAGTTAAAGCCTCTGTCTGAAAAGTGCCTTTTTCCAATAATTCGGATTTCCAGCATTTTTCCCGGGATAATAGTAGCCGAGACGTAAATAAATAATTATATTCTGACGGCAAGAAGGTTTCATGTGCAACAAATATTCATTTTCAAATTGAATTTTGGTCAAAACTTGACATGATTGCGATCGCTCGTCTAAGATATTCAATGATAGCTACGCATATAAAGTTTTCTTTGTTTGTTTGGGTCAGCTTCACGCACTAAAGAACGATCTAGTAAAATACGAGACGGCCACACATGCATCTAATAGTTCTATTAGCCTATACAAAACAGCATGGACTATTCTTTTGTTAACATTTCTCAATGTGAGTCACACTGCCACAGTGAGAACTTAGTGGTGACGAATATAACTGATAGAAGATTGGCACACCGTAAGGTAGTAAGGGTAAACACAATTAATTGGCGTGGGTATGTAAATCCCCCCCTCCCCCTAGCCAAGAGGGGGGAAAAAACCGTAAACTAAATCAGAATGGAATAGTAGGGGTGGTCGGGCACCCGAAATTTTAGGCAATAAATCGAGCATCTAAAAATCCCGGAATCTCAGGTATTTTTTTATGCCCGTATTTTGATCGGGCATCTCAAGAACTTGCTAAGTATATAATACCATGTTAGCACCAACCTCTAATTATAACTTTGAAAAAAAAAGTGTTTAACTGATATTCATACTTGAATTATTTCGATTCAACTAATATTAAACAAAAGTAAGTATTATTTTGTATTGATTAGTAAATTATTATGTTTGCTTTCAACAAAACTATGATGACGTTTCTCACGGGTTACAAGTCTAAAACATAGTGAAATCAAAATTCCTACGATTTAATTTTCTCTGTCAATGCCAACAACATAACAAATACAACGTTTCCACATTTGAGATTTTTAGGCCCTATGCTTGCGAAAACTTAATTTAAATTAGTTTTCTTTACGTTTCTTTAATTCATTATTATTAGCCAGATTTGCTAGGATATAAATATAAAAGTACGCATCAAATGAACATTAAATAGGAAATAGCTATTTTGCTGTAAACACGTTTCCGATCTTTATTTATGTGTATGTTCCAACTTTCATTCATACTGTATCCTTTCAATTTTTTAAATATTTATTTGCAGTTAAGTAGTTAATAAATTGTAAACTATGCTATAAAGTAAGTAAATACTATTTATTAAATGTGTGTACTAGACGGAGGGAGCGATTGCTCGAAGAAAGTGTAGAGGAACTACAGTCAACTCTCGATTTTACGACCCCGGGAATAGCGTCCCTCTCGAAGTAACGACCCTTTTTTGAGGAACCGTGAAAAATGTGGGAAAAAAGGTTGAAAAGTTTAAGGAAATCGGCTGTAAAATGTGTTTGTTGCATTTATTTAGGTCGCTGCGTTGCAATTATCTTTGTGAACGCTGTATTACTAGTAACTGGGGTGGGTCAGGTAAAAAAAAAGACACCACCTAATCAATGCCAGCCAACATCACTTGACTCTGACCAACCCCTCCCACAAGCAAGACAATGTTTCCCCGCGCGCAACTGCCGCTACATCACGCGCCAGGCTTGCTTTTGCCATTGTTATTTCGATTCTCGATCAACAGAACTTTCACAGAGCAAAGGGAAATCTGCTCTAGTATTAACTATAAATTCTTGAGCATAAGCTAACCATTTTAGATGTTTATTAAGTCAAGTGTGGCTGTTTTAACTTGTAATTTAAAATTTAATAGCTATGT
>CABEEJ010002397.1:57309-93353 GCA_901482245.1 Timema douglasi
TTTTTTTTTTTTTTTTTTTAGAAAAAATTAAATTAGACTGTTAGACTTATAATTTGAAATTTTATAAGCCTGTGACAAAGTTATTTGCAAAATGAAATGCCCGCCCGATACAAATATTTGCTGCCCGAACAACGCTATGGAATAGCATGGTAAAACTCAATAATAGTAGTAGTAATAGTAGTAGTTCAACTCCGATAGTAAGAAATCGCTCTATAAAGTACACGTTAAAAGCCCCAAAGTAAGAAATAAAAATACTAAAATTATGTATTATTATTATTATTTATTATTATTTACTCTAATCGAATAATACGAGTATCCCTTAATATCAGACAATATGTTATTTTCGTGGGGATTGATGATTAATTATTATTAGTAATCAGGGTTTCAATGTTTTTATTGGTAAAACTAAAAAATCTACTGTCATATGGAAAATCTAGTCCCAGGTAAACAGGGGAAATTTTCCTTGATATAATGGGCAGATAATTTGATTATTTAATTAAATAGTTATTAATTTATGGCAGAATATTATATATATTTATATATATATATATTACAAATAGTATCTTGGTATACGTTCCCCTTGGCCCAAATAATTAAGGTGTGAACAGGCCTGATTTGAGAATGTCGGAAATCTACCTCCCCAACATCTTTTTGGGAAATCTACCTCCCCAACCTCTTTTTGAAAGACTTTTTATCTTTTGATACGGATTCTGATGCTTTATATTTTGACTAACTTTTATAATCCGGTGTAGTTAAATTACAGCACGTTTAAGACATACGGATGGGCGGGCAGCTAAATAAGTAGTACCGGGAATTCCCCTCAGTTTGTTTCCCAACTCGGGCCAATTCACCTTTAGATACAGTCCCTTTCTCTGAAATTTGAAATCTAATTTACCGCCCCCGTCTTACTACCCGTCCAGGCTATACGCATTTAAATTATGCTAATGGGTTAAGGATGAAGAAATTATCCGAAATCGCGTGGAGTGAGAGCAGGTAACAATTTAAGAAAAATCACCCTCAATACACCCGACCGGGATTCGAACCCTGACATCACCGTCTTCAGCAAACCAGACAATATGAGCATGACATTTTGCGTGGAGCCTGCTTCGGTGGGCCCATGGTCTAAAGCGTCACTCTCATGTTAGACTAACTAGACTGCCGATGACAGGGAGATCGGGGTTCAAATCCCGTTTGGGTGTAGTGAGGATAGTTCTTTATTTTTAATGCGGCCACACTTCCTCTAAATTCAACCTTTCTCATCCCTAGCTCAATAGCGTAAGTAGTATAGTACATATGCGTATAACGTGAACAGGTAGTAAGTTACGTAAACTAGTTGAAAGAAGTAAGCGCACTCGTATGATAAATGTGTGCAAGTTAAATACACAAATAAGGCTGAAATATAACAAACCTGTCGTTCAAGTGAACCAATTGTTGAGATAACTGCACTTACCTGCTCTGTATTATTACTATCCTTAGAGGCAACAATAAGTGTCGGCAACTCCCCCAACAATAGCATGAACTGCTTGACGATCACCTTGAAACTGGCCCGTGATAACAATCGAATACTATCTTAAACCTTTATCGCGCCATTGCTTATTATCTTCCAAGTGGACGAGGACTTATCTCTAATAGAAATACTCATAAATTCATATTCAAGTCACAAGAAAACATTTGAAAATAGGAAGGACCTAGAAACCAAAAAACTTCACATCAACTTAAAGACGTATCAGTGGGCACGCAGACCACAAGTCAGGCTCATCCAGATCCAGTGGTGATATGTGAGACTTCTTAGAAAGTGTTTGCATTTACCTACATCTTCAAGCATTTCCTTAACTAAACTGTCTCCGTGTATATCACATTGTTTTATTTCAAAAATCTATTATTTTCCTTTGTGAATATAACAAAAAAACAAGAATCACCCAAAACAAAAACATGGAAGCTAAGCAGTGAGGAAATAGGTATAAAATGGAGATAATGTCGAGCTTTAAATCTTATGCATAGGCACTGGAAATGAGAGGGGGACATTATGTACAATATCCCCCTTCCTTTAATTTTTTTTACAGGAGGGACATATTGAAAAAAATACTTATAATTCTCGAGACCAGTAACATTTAAAAGGATTGATTAGACTCGTCCTTTATTCAAGATTTGAATTTCTGTATTTTATAGAACATAGCTTACCAAAACACCAAAATATAGGCCTATTAAGTCTTGTTGAGGTTAAATAAAAGTTAAAGTAAGGCGATGAAAAAAAAAAGCTCTGTCACAGCCTTAAGTTTTGTGAACAAACTATTTGGTGATCAATTTTACACCGATAATTTTAAATCAATTGTATTTTGTTCTCCCCATGACCGATATATGCACCACCTATATATAGTACATAGGTCATGCACGATTCCCATGCTAGGCAGTAACATTTTCGTGCTCAGTGTAGTGTGTAGCCTGGGCTATAAGGCCACGTAATGTGTTTATTTGTTTCTTATATAACCTGGCGGTTTTTTTTTAATTTTCCTCCGTATTTTTACATTCTTTCTTGATCTGTGTATTGTGTAGCCTGTGCTGTGAGGCTACGTAATTTGCTTATAGTTATAACTTATAGAGACTGGCGTGATTGGTTTTTTCCGTTTTTTATACACTATTTTTTGTGTGAAAATGAGTTTTAGTAGTTTGTCTTTACCACACCAATAAAGAAAATCTTAAAGTCACCCTTTTCATGTAGCTCCTCTAATTACGTTATTGCTTTTCTAAGGGTATGAATCGAAAATATGAAGACATTATTAAGTACAAGTACCATACCCCCAATATAATTTGGAGTTTTTGGTGCATTTCTAATAGTGTTGTGCGTATAACCCGAACGGGTAGTAAGACGCGGTAATAATAATAATAATAATAATAATAATAATCTAATAGTATTAGTAAAACATAAGATTTACAGCATGACCAACTGTATTTAATTTTCTTTTGATACTATATGAGTTGTTCTCCCTCTTGTTTTTTTTACTCGACCTAGCCTTAACCTGGATAACAAATTTTATAAAAATGCAAAAGTTTCATTTAATGTCACTATATACAAACATATTTTTTGACAAATAAAGTAATGTTACGAGAAGGAACCATCATTAATTTTAAACACGAAAACATTAAAATACATTATATTCGGAAATTTTCAGATTATTATCTAGATGCCAATACCTAGTGTTATCGATAATTTACTGTACTCATCAAAAATATCGATACTGTAATAGTATCAAAAGAAATTTACCGGTATCGAGACGCACATAAAACTTTTCTGCTTCGTTTGCTTGGGGCACCCTTGAGTAAACTATGAGTTCATTGGCTCTACAAAAGCTTCTTTTATTTAGTTTGTGATGACCGTGCTCATTGATAAAGGAAGGGGTAGTAAAACTGGTCGCCCCTCACCCCGTCAACCGGTCAGGCATCAGGCTGTAGTGATAAACAAAGATGAAAGAACAGCTATGAATTATGTTGAGCTAAAAGGGAGTGAATGCTAGAGTTGTTTCTTGCTTGTAATGCAGAAAATGAGTGATAATTGAGAAATAGTGTAATTTGTTCTTCCTCCACAGTCCACCCTAGTAAATATTTAATCCCAGCACAATTGAAGATGACATAAAAGTTGTTTCTCTCGATACCGATCCGATACCGAAGTGTGAGTATTAATTTCAGTAACACTATCGTATAAAAATACTAGTGTCGAAAGGATCTTACTCTTTTCACATCCCTAAATTCGCTAGTAGTAAGCCCCTGCCTAACAGTACATACCGCCCGCAAGACAAGAAGATTTGTTGTCCTTTCTTTTCCTTCTGACTCATGTAAAAAGGTTCGGCCGACAAAAAGAGCTGCGTCATCGCAAGCTTGTGCGCATGCGTCAAGGCACACACCAGGATGTGAGGGCAGTGGTGGAGCAAGCAACATATCACGGGAGGCAGGCACATCCAACGCAAGAGAGAATAATACAATCTCAATAATTAAGTCCACCTAAGTTAGACTTTAAGAGCGTGATTTTTTTTATATGAACGCATGGGAACCTTTCGGTTTGGCAAGAAGAATTGTATCCTTTAGTTAAGGGAATGGATAGTTTTAAATGTACTTTAGATAAAGGCCTACTATTGATTTTTTTTTAGTCGAGAATTAACAAGTTTGCCTTAACCAAGTGCCAAGACCTCGTGCAAGTTCTAGAGTAGACGGATAATTTAGGGGGGAGAAGGTTTAATGTGAAGAAAAAAAATTAAAGAATGGAATCTTGGTCAAAATATTACTTTTAAAGTGAGTAAAAATAAAATATAATTGCAATAATTCGTGCTAAATATACATTTTATTATTGTTATCAAAATACCCTTTTTTCCCGTTCCGAGCTCTTTTTTGGGGGTGACCACTTGCAATACGGTACGGGAGGCAACCCTTGTCTAGACGTTAGGCAGTTCGGCGATAGGCCATACTTGCTACTCTTAAGTTATATTCTTCACCGCGTGACGCGCTACTCTCCTTGTTTGTCTCAAAGACAAAGAGCGCATTAGGTGGTGAAGTATGAAACTAGAGAAATTGGCAGCCCGTATAGTAAGGTACTGAGCGTGAAAACAATTATTTAATTAATTACCGTGGTTATGTATATAATATTTTAATTTCTCAAACAATATAACAAATTGAATTCAAATATAGCAAACAAAATCAGTTTTGGATGCCAAATAAGCATTATTTCTAACGCCGGGGAGGGAGAGCGACCCCCCAAACTTGCCACAATACTACATAAATGGAACACATCGTGCAAGTCTTTCCATTTAACGTAATGTATAGAAATATTATTTTGACACAAGGAGAATTTTGGGCGTCCGAATAAAATTCCGTCCACATGATGGTGAAAGTTGAGCGTCTCTGTTGTTTTTTGTCGGTTAGCTCGTGGTAAAGTAGGTAAGTAGGCCACGCCAGGGACTCGACCAACACAAACTCAATACACAACTGCCCGCCTTGAGAACGTAGCGCCTACCTTGAACAATGCACAGTCTGTTAGTTTTTATTCTACGCAATAGCTATAGTGGCTATCTTAAACCTTACCACCCAACCCTTTTACAAGGCCGCAACACCCTTGGCAGTGGCGATGGAACTTTTTGTGTGTGTGAAATGGGAACGGGGAGGGGTAAATTGGCCAAAAGAGGTTTTTGAGCGTTAATTATGTCACCCACTTACCCCATCTATTTTTTACCTAGAATTGTGTATAGCCTTAGAAACAATTTATAGTTGACCTATGCCAACGATTTTTTATTTTTTTAAATATTATTTGATGGCCTTAGAAGTTATTTTAAATACTGCTTACCTAGAAAATATTTACTAATAATTGGATACCTTTAGGAGCTATTTGAAGTGATTTTTATTTGGAAACGTTTTGAAAATGAAATGCTACTATAAGCTGTTTTGAGTAGTATTCGTCCAGAAACTCTTTGAAATCTGACTTTGTCTAAAAAATATTAATAATCCTAATCCTCACCTGGATATTGTTGGAAAGTTGCATCTTAAGCTTTTTGGAGTTTATTTTTAAGCGTATCATATTAGACAAGGGGTTCCCAAATTGTGCGTCACGATGGCCTGGAGCGACGCCGATTTTAGTCCGGGGCTTTGTGGCTATTGGGAAAAATTAAAATTTATAATGTTTAGTCTCATTTCTAAATGTTCGTGAAAGAGTGAAACTGAACTCATAAAATAAAGGATTAGATGTTTCGCCATTACGAACAAACTTTTGTCCAGGTATTATGAACTAAGGAGATACTTAGTAGACTGCGTGGTTAAAATACTATTTTATGATTAGAAATGTACAAAAATAAATATCTTAAAACAATATTTTCGAGGGTACGGTACTTGTCGACTTAATTATCAAAGTTTCTTCTTATTTTCAAGGCACCTCCTTTGAAAATCAATTATGTAATCTAGGGGAACGACACGAAAAGGGTGACTTGGGGATTTTATAATTTGTATTTTCAAGACAGGCTGCTAAAACTGCCGAGGTAGTAAGGATAACAAGAGTGGTTGGGAACAAATGCGCCTTGATTCACTTGGGAATAGCGAAAGAAAATTAATTTTAATAACCGTGTACTCAGTCGAGATTCAAACTCGAGTCAGTCAGATACGCCAACCGAGCCTATTGGGTTTAAGAAGTTAAGGGTTGGGAAATTGTTACGAGTTTTTACTGCGCACTGCGTATTACTACCCATCCGGGCTATCCACACTTTTAATTATAATAATTGAGTGGGGTTAAGAAGGTATAATCTAGTGAAAATGTACCCGTTATTCCGCGAAGGGTGTTAAAAACCAGAACTTTCTTTTCTCCGCTAAAAATGCCGTAGGTCCATCGTCAGAGCAGTTTAAAAAATAAATGTTATAAACGTTTTATATTAACTTGTGTACTGTTTTTTTAAGCACGCACATTGTATCAGTGCATAGCTTACATACAAGCTTAACCTAAAACAATACGCGTTATATAATCTATCACACCCAAATAGATGGCGGGGCGAATACGTACAAAATAACCTAGTAGTAAAATTTAAAAGTTGACGGAAATATCACAGCTACAAGTCACTTGTAAATCTTAGCTCCATACATTAACAGCTTTACCTTAATAATGTTACGCAAATAGCATAACATCGCAGGTATGAACCCTTATTTAGTGAACTGTAATGATTTGAAATCAGCTCAACCACCTTTGTTCAAGAACGTCAAGGGATTAGTTCAAGGGGTATATTTGAAGATGTGTCCATATAGAACAGTGGTTCTCGAACATTTATTATCTTCCCTTAACTGTATGCTATCTTGGGAAATTTAGCGCCCGCCCCCCCTCTCCTCCCATATTCTCTCTTCTTTTATTTATTGATAACGATGATTACCATCCACTCAAAATGTAATAAAAGTATCTCCATGATGTCAGCCCGCATTCAGACTATACCTACCGAGTGGCTACTAAACTGTTTGGCGAATTAGTGCCAACTCTTGCAGATAGAGGGTGTCATGTAGTCAGCACAACGATGACTCCAGCCATTAAGCTCGGCTTTATATACCGGAGCCACTACTACTTTATTCGAGAAGCTCCTTATTTACCCACTCTATGCTGAATCTAACCCGTTCCAGATCCACTGCTTCCCAGATAATCTAAACGCACCGGGAATCAAACCCGGGACCTCTGGGTTCGTAGCCAGAACCTTTGACCACTAGACCAACATAGGCGGTCCTCAGATTGTAATGATATCTACATGGTTAGAAATTTAAGTAAATATTAATGTCGGGGCTGAAAGTGCGTCCATCAGATCTTGGTGAGAGGGAATCAGGTGGATTGTCCAACTCACGTTGCAATTAAAACTATTTTTTAAAGCCTATCTTATCTCCCACAATGCTGCCTGGAAACAAACGAGTCTCCCAACTTGAGAATTTATGCTCCACGAGTTATTTAGATGTGTAAACTCTGACTAACATAGGGGAGATTATTTCGGACTATTAATACTCTATTGCTACGTCATTGGTTTATTGCTAAGATATTCACACATATCTTTTGCTGTAAGCAGTGGTGCACCCAAGGGGGAGAGGGGCACATAGGGTATTTGACCCCCCACCTCTTTCCCCAACAACAATTATTGTTAATATAAATTAAATAATATTAAGTATAACTTCAATATTTAGCATTGAAGATGTGTCGAATGTATATGCTACATTTTAAGACCAGGCTTCAGACTTAAGCCTAATTTCAAAAGGTTTACCGTTACACAAAAAATTAACAATTGAAATAACATACAAATAATAGCTACGATACCATTTGTATTATTTAAATCTCTTAATTACTATAAAACTACTCAAAATGATTGATAAAAGCATTTAATATTCATAAATATTCTCGGCCTTCAGGGCTTAGGAGGCTGTAGCAACCCCAAACCCGCTCTCTCCATCAAAATGCCATTCTTGCTACAGCCTAGATTGAATGCCTCCCCCAAAGTAAATGGCTGGGTGCGCCACTAATTAAGTAAATTATAAGAACATATTTTATTTTACCTTTTCTTTCTAAATCATCTTGAAATGGTTAACTCACACTCACTCTACTAAAGAAAAACAAGAATTACCGTCAACAACGGTTAAAGTAGCCTCGTCACCCGCCTACCCCTGCCCCCTTTCCACACTCTATCAGTGCTAAAATGCCTAAATTAAAAGAATGGTTAAATGTGTTTGCCAAATAGATGATAATACATGTGACTAGAATACCTAAACATAAATCAATATATTTAATTAGCGTATAATGTAAAGCTTGTTATATATATTAACTATTATTTTACAATTATTTATTTATTTTATGTATTTTTACTTCAACTATATTAAATTAGCTTAATAAATAAACATTGTGATCTTGAATCTTTTTTCAATAGTTGGAACAATGCTTAGCTTGCTTCACAGGAACAGCATGACCTGGGTTGTGAAAACCCGAGCTCATTGGCCAATTACTTATGGGCGAGCGGAAAGGAATGTGTTGCCACCCCCTAGACATTGGGCAAGGTCATTAGAGCCTCCCTAGCTTGACTTGCGTTTTTCAAGTAGCAAACCCTGGGTTTCCTTTTACTAAGTAGAACCTTTTGGAAGAAGAATTACTTAAAACACCGTATTCTTGGAATATAAACCAATATTAGTTTTAAAATGAATAATTCATTACATGCATATGTATTGACAATTTAAACATTAGTGTTTACGCAGACAGCATTGAATTAAACAAAAAACTAGTCCATATCATTTTGGGTATGCGGCGCAGGACTAGCATACCCAGAAAATTCGCCACTGTTTGAAATCAATAATAATCAATTATAACTATTACATCCGTATTTGTTCTGTTTTGTTTTTTATTACCGCATCTTACTGTTTAGGATATTCGAATATATGATAATTTATCTAATGGGTTAGGTATGAGGAAGGAAGCATTTTAGAGATTAAAGACACAGATAAAAGAGGACCTCGCGGGTGTTAATATAACAATAATCTCACGACTGACCACACTTCACAAACATCACGATTGTTAAATCATTTAAGGTCCAACCTACTATAAAACTCGCTTCGGTGGCCGCACGGTCCAAGGCGCTACTCTCACGATAGACTTGACTGCCGAAAATGGGGTGATTGTGGTTCGGTACCGGGCGAGTCTGCTGAGGCTTTCCCCCCGCTCTCCTTCCACGTAAATGCGGGTACACTTTCTCTAAATGCAATCTTCCTTATCCCTAGAACATTCGTGTTATTAGTACATAGGCGTATAAACCGGACAGGTGGTAAGACACGATGAAAAAAAAACTACCAATAAATTTCTGTAGGAGTAATCGAGCCCATCCTCGAGTAAAAAATGAATGAAACTGCCGGTAGTGAATTGGTTGTGACCTATGAAAGTTGAGGCAGGTCAATGATTGCTTTACTACCCCACTTTGCTGTCTGTCATTTCGCAGACTGGGGTTATCGTTTATTGGAAGGTTTGTGAGGAGGGGAGGGGTTTGAGAAGGGGAGGCATCTTCAGAATCGTTAAAGACGTTTCAAATAATCCGATGCCTCGTCGCTAGCCGGGTAAAAGGGGTGCTACAGTCTGGTTTTCATAAGAAGCCTGAAAAGTGTAAATCGTGTTGCTAAATTGGCGTAAATAAAAAATCTTCAGTAATCCACAAGGAAGTATTATTTGTCGCTTTTGATAACTTTTTAATAAAAACTCAAATAAAACATATTTTCTACAATGACATGCTGGGAACTGGACTCTGGAAGATGCGCTACCGGCTAAGCTAAGGTGTCGGACAGTTCTGGCAATCGTTTAGGCTAGTTTAGAAGGAAAATAAATTCCATATATATTTTTTAAATTCCGATTTTAAGATGTATTTCATGTTTTTAGTAAAAAAAATGAGTAATGATTTTGTTCATATGAAATTGTTTCCCACTCTCTTTCCACACAAAATTGGGTACATTACCTTTAAAATGCTTCCTTCCTCATCCCTACCCGATTAATTATTATATATGCGTGTAACCTGAACAGGTTAAAATTCTAATATTGCAAAACAACTGTAATGGATTTAAGCTTCATCTATAAAGAGTTTTTCCCTTTGTTAGAAAATATTATAGATATTAACATGAAACTAACTTGAGTTTTCAAAATAGAGCATCACCCATTATAGGATCATTAAATCTTCTTTCACAATCATGCAAAATAGTTTCTATAATAACCTATGATTTTTATGACATTCTCGTGTCTTACAATTTAAAAATAAGCAAGTTCGTTTCTGATAATGCACCCGAAAACCTTATTATAAAACGTTTGTCTTGAAAGAAAAAAAGCAGTCATAAGAGGAGAAGATAAAGAAGCCGAAACAAAAGAGAGCCAATATTCAAAGTGTCAACAAACTCAGTGCAGGTGTGACGCAATGTTTACCGGGGCAGTTTGGGACGCCAAATCGTCTCAATGTCATGCTCGCTGCTTGTTATTACATTATTCACTTTCATTCTAATTGTTGTGTCAAGTGGTTTGAATCGAGTAGAACGTGGTTATTTGGGAGGTAAAGAGGAGAGGAGGCTGCTAAAGAAGAAGGTGGGAGGGGGGGGGGAGAAGAACTTGAAAGGCGACACGCGTATGAATTAAAGATACTTTGTAACGTGATACTCAATCAAACTTGTTAAGAGGTTGTTTTTTCTTTCACGTGACGACTTCAATGGAATCATACCTACTTGTTTTTATTTTTACAACGTAAACATCAATTAATTTCAGTTTCCGGTTGACGACTTCATAGCCTTATAATATGATTTTTTGTTGTGATTTTTGAACAATTTTTGTCTTTCTATTCATTTGAGGTACCGTATTTAACGTGCACTTTCTGAGCTGACGAAATAGTCTACCAATTTTGCCGAGAAAGGCATTTTCACATACCTTTCAGGGTTATTTTACCGACGACTTTACTTTCTCTCCTAAGGAAGTTATTCTACTGATTTTTATCGCTCAGTCCCGGCTGGGTTTGAACCCACGAACATCGGGTCTTAAGGCGAGCTCTTTTTACCCCAAGACCTCTGAGAGCGACAGCTGTTAACAAAACTTGACGTGTTGAGACATCCATACGAGTTATTGTTGAATTCAAATTATTTATCTAAATATTCAAGCAATTAACCTAACCTAACTTATATGAGAATAAAACAATATTATGTATTCATATGCCAAGTAACATTGTGAGACTGTCTCATATGGCAAATGGAGTCAATTTAGACAAACGTGTATGACACATCGCTGGCTTGTGGATATTTAATATTCATTTTTAAACTGTATTGAAAGGTTATTTTAACGATCATACCTTACATTTACTCAAAGGTGGTGGAAATGGTGGCAGGCCCACCGAGAGGGAGGGGGTGGTAACTAAGTTGTCTTGGGAGAAACCTCCGGAATAATTTTCTCGAAATTGTTTTTAAAAATTATGTACTAGTTTTGATATTCCGTAACAATATAATCTCTGAAAAGCGCACAATCTTTGAGATATATATGTTTTTAAGGATTGTGAGGGGTCTGAAAAATTGCGCATCAGAGTAATGGAAAGGGGGCCCAGACAAAAGTATTTGCCCCCGGCCCCTTGGTGGCTCTAAACAGCAGTGAGTGGTGGTACTGGGATTGTGTTGTAAATAGTGGTGGTGGTGACGGGGGGCATAGGAGTGATGGAGATTGCGGTGGTGGTTGATATAGTGGTGATAGAGGGGATGGTGGAGGTTGTTTGAGGTGATAATAGACATGGCGGTAGTGGTAACCTAATAACGGGTTTATTTGTAGTATTATTTTTATGACTACTTATAATATGATTTTGGTAGGAAGAACAGTAGAAGTTAGTTACTAAAGTTACTACAACAATTTTAATAAATTCATACATAGACTTATACCATATGCAGATGTTATTTTTGATAGATATTATGAATACCCATAGAATAACATACATAATATAGTAAAATGTGATCAATGTTGGCCGCAAGGAAATATTTTTGAATTTTCTCTACTATTCTTTCAGCCAAAAACACGGCATAGCTATAGTTTCGTTCCTAAGACGACACCAGTCTTGTCCATAAGACAACGCGGTCTTTGCATTGTATCTATGAGCCTATGGCATTTCATCCTAGAAGGGGGCGGTAGCATTAGGTTGCCCTGGCTAGTGTGCGAGCAGCTTAACCTCAGTCTGGTAGTGTGGGTAACCTTGAAAACAAGGTTTTCTCTTACTGGGAGAAGTTGAAAAGGACGGCCTTGACGCGCTTAGAGAGCACGATGGGGGAGAATCGATGTTAAAGCACTCTTGACACTTGATGTTTCAATCCAAGTTAGGACACTTGTTGGCGTTGTGTCAGTCCAAATTAAGACACTTGTATCAGTCCAAATCAAGACACTTGTGCCAGTCCAAATCAGGACACTTGTATCAGTCCAAATCAAGACACTTGTATCAGTCCAAATCAGGACACTTGTATCAGTCCAAATCAAGACACTTGTATCAGTCCAAATCAAGACACTTGTATCAGTCCAAATCAAGACACTTGTATCAGTCCAAATCAAGACACTTGTATCAGTCCAAATCAAGACACTTGTATCAGTCCAAATCAAGACACTTGTATCAGTCCAAATCAAGACACTTGTATCAGTCCAAATCAAGACACTTGTATCAGTCCAAATCAAGACACTTGTATCAGTCCAAATCAAGACACTTGTATCAGTCCAAATCAAGACACTTGTATCAGTCCAAATCAAGACACTTGTATCAGTCCAAATCAAGACACTTGTATCAGTCCAAATCAAGACACTTGTATCAGTCCAAATCAAGACACTTGTATCAGTCCAAATCAAGACACTTGTATCAGTCCAAATCAAGACACTTGTATCAGTCCAAATCAAGACACTTGTATCAGTCCAAATCAAGACACTTGTATCAGTCCAAATCAAGACACTTGTATCAGTCCAAATCAGGAGACTTGTATCAGTCCAAATCAAGACACTTGTATCAGTCCAAATCAAGACACTTGTATCAGTCCAAATCAAGACACTTGTATCAGTCCAAATCAAGACACTTGTATCAGTCCAAATCAAGACACTTGTATCAGTCCAAATCAAGACACTTGTATCAGTCCAAATCAAGACACTTGTATCAGTCCAAATCAGGACACTTGTGTCAGTCCAAATCAAGACACTTGTATCAGTCCAAATCAAGACACTTGTGCCAGTCCAAATCAAGACACTTGTATCAGTCCAAATCAAGACACTTGTGTCAGTCCGAATCAGGACACTTGTATCAGTCCAAATCAAGACACTTGTTGGCGTTGTGTCAGTCCAAATCAAGACACTTGTATCAGTCCAAATCAGGAGACTTGTATCAGTCCAAATCAGGACACTTGTTGGCGTTGTATCAGTCCAAATCAGGACACTTGTATCAGTCCAAATCAGGAGACTTGTATCAGTCCAAATCAGGAGACTTGTATCAGTCCAAATCAGGAGACTTGTATCAGTCCAAATCAAGACACTTGTATCAGTCCAAATCAAGACACTTGTATCAGTCCAAATGAAGACACTTTTTGGCGTTGTGTCAGTCCAAATCAAGACACTTGTATCAGTCCAAATCAAGACACTTGTATCAGTCCAAATCAAGACACTTGTGCCAGTCCAAATCAGGACACTTGTATCAGTCCAAATCAGGAGACTTGTATCAGTCCAAATCAGTACACTTGTATCAGTCCAAATCAAGACACTTGTATCAGTCCAAATCAGGACACTTGTATCAGTCCAAATCAAGACACTTGTATCAGTCCAAATCAAGACACTTGTATCAATCCAAATCAGGAGACTTGTTGACGTCATGTCGGTCCTAATTATGACACTCGTTGGCGTTGTGTAAGTCCGAGTCCATGACACTTGGCACTTGTGCAAGTTCAAATCAGGACACTTGGTGTGCAAGTCACTTATTGGCGTTGTGTCGGTTATAGTGAGATGTCCAATCCGTTCCAATCCCTTTATAAACGGATACACCCGCTTTTACATCTTATTTAGAGCAATTCTACTTATGTTTTATAACGAAAGAGAGCACAATTAAAAACGTAAAACTCACGGCCGATTAAAGGGGATATTAGACACAAGATTACGCTAGAAACAGTAATTGCATAGAAACAGTGTCTTTCTGAATTCTTCCCTCGACAAATAGCTAATTTTTAATTTTAAAATATTTTTTACAATTATTAAAAAATAGTTATGTGATTTAATTAGTTTCTTGGTATCAATTCCAACATTTTCTAATGAAGACTTCAGAAAAACAGTAATACAATGCGACGTCTAGTTCGAGCTGTATTGATTACTAGCTATTTTACGTGCGTTATAGGAAATATTCTCACGCTGATGTAATATACCTTTTGTGAGAATGACAGTTCTGAAGCTTCGGAATCCCTCAAACAAACCATCCTCAATTATCTTATAATTATCTACTTGCACCTTAATAACAAATTACTTTACTTTTATTTGAGTAAAGATTTATTCATATTTTTAATCATTTTACTTTGATCCCAGAATTGCGACATTTCGCTTGAAACGTTGAAAATGAGCTAATTTTACGTTTTCGTGATTTTTTTAAAATTATCAATATTATTCAAAGCTTTTAATTATATATATACGTATTGATTATTACCTTTTACTTCTATTTTGACATGAACCAAGCTAGAAGAGACTGGCGACTCATACCACATGACCACTTGTGCGGGGTTAAGAACCCCAGCAAGAGAAATATTCAAAAACATCTAGAAATAATAATAATAATAATTATTATGATTATTAGCACCGCGTCTTACTACCCGTTCGGGTTATACGCACTTACGCTAATGTGTAATGGTAGGGTGATTGTGAGATGAAATGAAGGACCTACAGTTTAACGTGGAATCCGAACCACGGTGGAGGCCTGGCATTCCTCACATTCACAAGATGCCTTGCCAGAGGTGAAGGAAGGGTTTGGTAATCAGCTAAATCTTTGCCGGGACCGAGGATCGAACCCCGGCCGGCAGCATAGAAGTCTGACACCTTACCCCTAGACCACCAGGTCACCAATATAATAATAATTATTATTATTATCATTATATTACAATAGAGCCGCATTATCTGAGCCTTTAGACTAGCATAGCACAAGGTCGACGTTAACGACGAAGATGAAGTTCGAATACCGGTCAATATATATATATATATATATATATATATATTTGCACCATGCCTTACTACCCGTTCGGGCTATGCGGCTATACAAGTATGCTAATTATGCTATTGTATTAGGAATTAGGGCGGTTGAATTTAGAGGAAGTGTACCCAATTTGAGCGGAAAGAAAGTGGGAAACCATTTAAGAAAAATCAACCTCGGTACATCCAACCAGGATCAAACCCCGACCTCCCCGTCATCAGCAGTCTAGTCTATTGCGAGTGTAACGCCCTAGACCATACGTCCACCGAAGCGGCTCTTAATATATTAAATAAGTTTTAGTGACTAATGTAATTGCTAGTTACAGAACTTTATACACTGATTTTTTTAAATAAAAAATCAAAGAATAATTAAATAGAAAGAATTAATAATATTGATAATATAAAAGGTTAATAATATTTACTTTACTGTGTTGTTTGAAAATAAAGTGTTTATTTCTGTTGTATTTAAGCTACAAAGCAACCATGGTCGTCTTAAAATAATTATTTTAATATTACATTCTCTTGAAGGGAGATGTCGACGCCGCACTAATGCAATAGTCTACGTTTCCGGCAGTGTGAAACGTGTCTTGTCAGAGGTTATGTATTGTTGAAGTTGCAGGTATAAAACCGTCCTGCTTCTGTCCTACTTCGCAGGTGCGCGCCTGCAGAGTAATGTTGGCTGCCCTGTCGCAACCTAAACACGTCACACACAACTAGGGAAACAATTTCACTGCAGTATCGCCACTTGCCGCTAAGAGCGCTCGAGTATGCAGCTGCTCTCTCTATCTCCACTACACTATGGGAGTCAAAGTTTGATTTTTAAAAAATATACGAGTATGTTCTGAGCAGACAAGTACCACGTGATTTGAACGATTAAGGCTATAAGCGATTTGTGAACTATTTTGTTCTGAAATAAACAGTGTTGAGGGAACTTCTTTAATATTTCCAGTATAGACTATATTTAAATTTTAATTATCTATTGGTAAACCGTAGTTGTCTTTATAACAATGAAAATGAAAAGAATGTTCCAACAATATTTATTTTTGAATACTAATATATCAAGAGAGAACAACCAGTTTCCCAACAAAAGAAGAACTATTAAGAATAATTATGTTTGAGAGTTTTAAAACAGTGGCGGTGGAGCCTTCTTTGTGTAGGTTGGAGGGGAGGGGGAGGATTTTTTTATTTTATAAACTTGCCTTTCACCTCACCCCGATACAATATTTGAAAATCGACTGTCCCTAAAAGCTATTCGGAGTGCTCCTCCTCCCCAATTATTGAAAATTATTTTATAAACTATTTTGAAGTGTCCCTTCATCAAATTTTTAAAAATTTGATACTCCTAGAAGATCTTTAATTAGTCTTAACCTTGAATGAAAAAAATAAATAAATTACTCTAGAAGTTATTTAAAGTCGTGCTCTCATATACCTTTTTTGGAATTCGGATGCCTCTCGAATCTATTTAAAGTTCGTTCACGGTATGAGTTTACCTGGAAAAGGACTTTTTTCCCTACCAGAAATCTATTATATAGTAGGATATTGGTAAGAAAAAAGACCTTTCAGAGGTAAACTCCTCCCGTGAATGAAGTATAGAGTGATCCTCCCCTTAGTTTTTCTGACAACTAGATGCCTCTAGAAGCCAGTTGAAGTGGTATTCTCAAGCATTTTTTAAAAAAAATTGTGTATTTAGATGCTATTTGTAATTATCATCACTTGGACATTTTTGAAAATTGGATTCTTTTAGAAACTATTTGGAGTTTTAATTGTTTAATTTTTAAAAATTCCAATTATACGCACTTAGAATCCATTATGAGTGGCCCTCTCAAGACAAATTTTTAAATTGGATGCTTCTAGAAACTATTTGGAATGGTCCCTACCTGGCGCATTTTTGAAACGTGAATGCTTTTAGTAATTATTTGGAGTTTGATGCAAGCATGCTTCATTTTAGTGAATATCAAAATGTGTGAAATACATCTAGAGGAGGGATAATTTACTATTGGAGGGGCAATGACCCTTTTAGATTCCACTTAGAGATTTTGCTGTCACGAATTTGGAGGGTCCTAGAAGCTATTTGGAGTCTTCCTCCTTCGGAAACTTATGAGATTTGGATGCCTCTAGAAACTATTTTTTAAGTTTAGACTGACAAGACTGTCAAATTAGGGATGGGACGGCATAGAAAACACGGCGTGTCTGCAATCTGGACTCCTCGTGTTTTGTTTTTCTTAGTACCCCGTCTTACTATCCGTTCAGGTTATACGCTTATGAACTAATTACGCTAATGGTTTTAGAGATAGTGAAGTTATATTCACAGGAAGTGTACCCGGATTTGCGTGGAGTGGAAGATTGTTTTGGACAAACCACCCTAAGTACGCCCGACCGAGATTCGAACCTCGTCTACTAGGGGAGTGGCGCGTTAAGCCATGGGGTCACCGAAGCGGGTCCTTCTCATGCCAAAAGTAGATAATCCTCTCCCCGGGTACCCACGTGATCACAACCATGTGACCACCTGAGCACTCTTTGTTTAATATGTTCTGGATGTATTGCTGACTATGAGCGATTCAAAGAATCAGACCTAATGAGACAGGACGATGAGGATTAATTTAAAGAAAATAAACACGCATTCGCCAGAAGAGTTAAAATAATTTAGGCCTATTCTGCGGGGAGTGTGAGGGTGAATGTGGCTTTGAACGGGAATCGAGCCCTGACCTTAAGAATCAAGTATGTCAATAACTATAGCGATTGGTTTGAAGAGAATTTAAGGTTCAATAGCCTTACGTTGGACGATATGTTCTGTATTTGAGCCATTTTATTTATTTTCTATCAACAAGTAAGCGATAAGCGGTGGCAAATCGAGGCTAATGGTTTACCACTCTCCCTACATGCAATTGCGAATACACTTCGTCTAAATTCTAAATTCCTGCAAGTTACAATGATATGGAAAAAACTAATTGTTTACCCTAGCAAAAAGAGTAAAACGTAAAATACCAGTTTCCAAGCCTTTATTTAAATAATTATTTTAATTATAACAAAATGTTGGTCGTGAATATGCTATCGAAGAGCACGGGTACAAAAACGTGCAAGCGAAAAGTGGGTACAAAACGGCGCAAACGATCGGGGAACAAAAAAACGCAGATATATTAGAGCGTAATTCTTAATTGCCGTAAAAAGTCGAGTGTCTTGTTTCCTTTCTTTTGTTTGGCGCCAGGAATGCTTAGGGTGCTGGAATTAACAGCTGTCCAACTTCAACCTTTGAAACCTGATTATCCTCTAACCCAACCTAACCTACCCTAAAAACCTCAATGCCAGTAACTTGAAAGCGACGCTTGCGCGATCTGTACAATTGCTACCCAGTTAAACAAAGACCCCCTTGTGCTGTTCTGGTGATGAAAGAAGGAACTATAAAGTCACGAAACACTTGCGCGATCTGTACAACTGTACACTTGCGCTGTTTTGTGCCTGCTCTATTTTGGGTCTGACCACTAGGTTGCGCTGTTATGAACATGCGCCGTTTTGTAACCGCGCTCTTCGGGGCCGCAATCTTAATCGTTAACTCTCAGAAAATGCTAACCGTTGGTAGTAGCAAGGTATAAACACGCAGACTAATCGTAAAGAGCGTTTAGTCTGGTTTATTGATGAGTTGAGGGTTCGAATCTCAGCTGGATGTAGTGAAGTTTTTTTTAATTAGATAGTTTGACACTATCCCCACACGCAAATGCAAATACATTCCCATTAAATTCCTCCCTCGTTAGTGTAATTAAATGCGTGTAGCCCGAATGGGTGGTAAGATGCGGTGGGAAAAAACCTAAACACAATGTAAAATGTTTATTTCTTAAAACGTATTTTTTTTAATAGTTACTAATTTTACTTTTTTGTATTCACATGCCAACCTATGCGACTGTTTCTTAAGCACATGTACTAATTACGCTAATATGTTAGGGATGACGAAGTTTGAATTTAGGGGAAGTGTACTCACATTTGCGTGAAGGAAGAGGGATGAAAATATTCAGGGAAAACCACCCTCGGTACATCTGACAGGGATTCCAACCCTAATCTCCCTAGCTATCAGCAGTCCAGTCTATTGCGACCTAAGCGTGCTATGCGACAGTCGACAGTTTATTAGTTTTAGTATAATATTTCATCTTTATTAGAACATAATATAGAGAAATTTTTTTTCAGAAAGGTAAAACAAGTAATGGGTAAGGTATAGTTATGGACTTGAGCCGGTAGGTTAAACTTTTTTTTATATAATTCGGACAAGACTTAAAAAACAAACTCGGTTTTAGAACAGACGCAACACCCAGTTCAATAGCCATTAATTGATCACAGTGTAAAATGAATTCCCAATTTCACCAATTATTAAAAAAATCGTTGTCCACACCGGGAATCAACCACTTAACCTTTAATTTAGATGGGGAAGCGCTACCAAGTGAGCTAAGAGTAAACTAATTCCCACTGGATGTTGGATAAGGTGTATCCCTCCCAGTGCGACAATATTTAGTAAATAACACTCACACAAAACGACATAATAATAATAATAATAATATTTAGCACCACGTCTTACTACCCGTTCGGGTTATACGCTTTAAGTACTAATTACTCTAATGGATACGCATTTGCGTGGAGGGAGAGTGGAAAACCATTTAGGAAAAACCCCCCTCAGTTCACCCGACCGAGATTCGAACCTCGATCTCCCCATCCTCAGCAGTCGAGCTCAACTCGACTAGCGCGTTAGCCAATTACGCCACCGAGGCGGGTCAAAACGACTAAGTCTTGTGGTGTAAGTGTTTAAATTATTTGTTTACAATATATATTTGTACTTTCACATTGATGTTTAAGTTAAACTCAACAAAAACAAAACAATGATGTCATAAATAATATCTTAATTTCCCAAATCAAAGTGCTACCATAAAGATAACACCATTGTAATGAACCCAGAAATAATCGTTAGTCAATTTTTTTAGGCTGTGTCATATCTAACTGTCCTTTAAACATTAATAAAAGCTATTCAAATGAGTGGTAATAAAAAAACACACACACAAAATCCACTGAAATGTAAATAGCTTATGTATTTAACACAATACAATGGTAGCACGACACAATAAAAAGAATTTCCGCGTTATCAGCTGGTAATTATGTGCGCCTAAGTAATCACGACGGAATCTATGCCAAGCCAATAAATAAACATCCATTGCATTACGACTACTACAAGTTGTAGAATTAAACTTAATGAATGAATGGATGAGTGGAATTCCATTCCCATTCATAAAGGGAGGGCTTAGTGGACTTTGTACACGCATCAACAAGTATTACTTTTAGTTTAGCATGTGTGTGTGTGTGTGTGTGTGTGTCTCGAGGCTCATATAGTCGCGTTTTTTTTTAAATAATGATAATAGCCACGTTATTGAAGATGAAATAATTGTTACATTTGTTAGGATTAATATTATAAATTATTTCTATTTTGTTCAATTATACAAAATTATGTTTGTTGCATAAATAATATGTAAACTTTGAAAGAAACATCATGTGTGTGTTTTTGGCACTGAACATTTTCTATGATCACCGCGTCTGCAAATCTAAACCAACAGGATAAGGATGATGAAAGAAGAATTTATAAGAAATTAACACACATTTGCTTGGAGGTGGAGTGGTTAAACCACCCTCAGCACACATTTGATCCGTATTGGTGGAAACTCGGACTTAAGTGTCAGGTTCATCAAGTCTGGTTGGCTGGTGATTATGAGTAGGTCGGGGTTCGAATCCTAGCCAGGTTTGTTGAAGGTTTTTTCCCCTATGAGGTGTCACATTCTCCTTAGTGAAACTGCGAGTACATTTATTATAAATTCTACCCCTTTCATTCCCAACACACGAGAGTAATTAAGACGCACATACCCTTGCCAGATTAAAAAAGTGAAAAAAAGTAAAAAGGTTATAACATATTATTAGCACCACGTCTTACTACCCGTTCGGGTTATATGTACTTAGGCTAATGTATAATGGTAGGGTGATTGCGAGATGAAATGGAGGACCTACAGTTCAACGTGGGATCCGAACCACGTTGGAGGCCTGGTATTCCACACGTTCACAATATGTGATTAATAATGCACGTCTTGTCAGAGGTGAAGAAAGGGTTTGGCAATCAGATAAATCTGTGCCGGGACCGAGGATTGAACCCCGGACCCCCAGCACAGAAGTCCGACATCTTACCCTTAGGCCACCATGACGTAATTTAGCCCATAGTTAACTCCAGATTAAAATAACTATTTTAGCAATACGTAAAAACTATTATATCCATACGCGAGCAGAATTAGAGCCAATTTATCTTTTAGTAGATTCTCACACGGTCTTTACCATAAGAGAAACCAACAAATGATAACTAATTATTAGTCGGACAGTTTCATATCTCCTAAACTGATTATTTCATATTAAAAAAATTGATGCAGTAAAAAACAAGAAACTATCCCCTCACCCCCTCGCTTTAAGTCTATTTCGTTAGTACAGGCCCTTCAGTTTCTTCCCGACCCCTCTCCCCCTTATTTTATCCCTTCTGAAAACCTCCTTTCATTCAAACTTCCATTTGTCTAGTAAGGCTAGGTTAGAGAGGGTTGGCGACTGAACAGAGGGGTTGGTGAGGGTTGCTTTGCGATGGGGGAACTATAGGGCCAGCCTTCACTCTCTCCCATGGCAAGAGTTCCTGCTTCCCTTCTCTCTATACAATCTACACGTGCACAGTCTTCCCTGTACACAATCTACACGTGCACAGTCTTCCCTGTACACAATCTACACATTCACACTCTTCCCTGTACACAATCTACACATTCACAGTCTTTTCTGTACACAATCTAACACATTCACAGTCTTCTCTGTACACAATCTACACATTCACAGTCATCTCTGTACACAATCTACACATTCACAGTCTTCTCTGTACACAATCTACACATTCAGTCTTCTATGTACACAATCTACACATTCACACTCTTCCCTGTACACAATCTACACATTCACAGTCTTCCCTGTACACAATCTACACATTCACAGTCTTCTCTGTACACAATCTACACATTCACACTCTTCTCTGTACACAATCTACACATTCACAGTCTTCTCTGTACACAATCTACACATTCACAGTCTTCTCTGTACACAATCTACACATTCAGTCTTCTATGTACACAATCTACACATTCACACTCTTCCCTGTACACAATCTACACATTCAGTCTTCCCTGTACACAATCTTCACATTCAGTCTTCTCTGTACACAATCTACACATTTAGTCTTCCCTGTACACAACCTTCACATTCAGTCTTCCATGTACACAATCTACACATTCACAGTCTTCTCTGTACACAATCTACACATTCAATCTTCCCTGTACACAATCTACACATCCACAGTCTTCTCTGTACACAATCTACACATTCAAAGTCTTCCCTGTACACAATCTACACATACACAGTCTTCTCTGTACACAATCTACACATTCAAAGTCTTCCCTGTACACAATCTACACATTCACAGTCTTCCCTGTACACAATTTTCACATTCAGTCTTCCCTGCACACAATCTACACATTCACAGTCTTCTCTGTACACAATCTACGTCTTCCCTGTACACAATCTACACATTCACAGTCTTCTCTGTACACAATCTACACATTCAAAGTCTTCCCGCTACACAATCTACACATTCACAGTCTTCCCTGTACACAATCTACACATTCACAGTCTTCTCTGTACACAAGATGATCGGATAGCCAAACAGTTGATGGGAGAAAATTGGCTGTATATATCTTGACCAGAGATATGATCCACAATCACCCGCTGATTGTTAATGATGCTACTGACAATTTGGTTTGAAACACTGTTTGGATATCAACTTACATCTGATCTCTGATCAAGCCACTGATTATTGTCTGTGCAAACGGCCCTTGGGGTCTAGTTACCTCATCGCTGCATGCCATAAACCAGTGGTTTCCAACCTGTTGCAGTGTTTGGCCTAAATTAAACGTAAATCCCTGCATCTTACCACCCGCCCGGGCTATCCGTATATAACTGTAATAGTGTGTTAGGTATAACTTAGAGTAAACGTACCCTTATTTGCGTGGAGGAAGAGGGGGAAATCGTTTAGGAAAAATCATCCCCAGTACACCTGTCCGCAAATTGAAACCTGACCTCCACGTCGCTGACAAACCAAACTAAACTAGTGTGACAAAGTCTTCCCTGTACACAATCTACACATTCACAATCTAAACATTCACAGTCTTCCCTGTACACAATCTACACATTCACAGTCTTCCCTGTACACAATCTACACATTCACAGTCTTCTCTGTACACAATCTACACATTCACAGTCTTCTCTGTACACAATCTACACATTCAGTCTTCTCTGTACACAATCTACACATTCACAGTCTTCTCTGTACACAATCTACACATTCACAGTCTTCCCTGTACACAATCTACACATGCACAGTCTTCCCTGCACACAATCTACACATTCACAGTCTTCCCTGTACACAATCTACACATTCACACTCTTCCCTGTACACAATCTACACATTCACAGTCTTTTCTGTACACAATCTACACATTCACAGTCTTCTCTGTACACAATCTACACATTCAAAGTCTTCCCGCTACACAATCTACACATTCACAGTCTTCCCTGTACACAATCTACACATTCACAGTCTTCTCTGTACACAAGATGATCGGATAGCCAAACAGTTGATGGGAGAAAATTGGCTGTATATATCTTGACCAGAGATATGATCCACAATCACCCGCTGATTGTTAATGATGCTACTGACAATTTGGTTTGAAACACTGTTTGGATATCAACTTACATCTGATCTCTGATCAAGCCACTGATTATTGTCTGTGCAAACGGCCCTTGGGGTCTAGTTACCTCATCGCTGCATGCCATAAACCAGTGGTTTCCAACCTGTTGCAGTGTTTGGCCTAAATTAAACGTAAATCCCTGCATCTTACCACCCGCCCGGGCTATCCGTATATAACTGTAATAGTGTGTTAGGTATAACTTAGAGTAAACGTACCCTTATTTGCGTGGAGGAAGAGGGGGAAATCGTTTAGGAAAAATCATCCCCAGTACACCTGTCCGCAAATTGAAACCTGACCTCCACGTCGCTGACAAACCAAACTAAACTAGTGTGACATTAAGCCCACGCGCTCACCGTTGCTTCCCCCGCACCCCTCTCCCCCCCCCGATTAATCTAATTTTCTTGTGTTTTTTAACCTTACGAATTCGACTTGGATGTCCCATAAGAGAATTAAAGCACCCGGCAGATATTTTGGAAGTTATGCTAGCAGTGCCACTCGCCCAAACATGAGACTGCTACAGTAGCCCAACGACTTATTTGGTGCTGACTGACAGCGTTGAAAAGTTACCAGACCAAATTATGTATCCCTACGCCGAACCATATGATCTGCAAAAACATGTGTTTAGAAGCTATCCCTTTTGACAGTCATAATTTAGGTATATACCTAAATGTTGATTGTCAAAAGTCAGCTGTGAGCTGTAAGTCAGCACCAAAGAAGCTATACTGTACTGTACTGTACGGCACACTAAGACAGCAAGAAGTGTGTTAAAAAGTTAAATGATCAAAAGGAACTCAAGCAGTAACTTAAGAATTTGTGTCATTTTAACAGCTTATATTTATATTTGAATTTTGCCATTTTCTATGACCATCATAATAAGTAAACCTAAATATTTTATTAATTAACCTCAACAAGAATTGAAACCCCACCCGAAACACGCATTTCCTCTAGGAAGGATGAAAACCACTGCTATAAGTAAACATTTGAGGTAATTATTAAATAACCTTATTTACATCATGCACTGTATCATTGCCTGGCGGGAACAAGAACATGATTGGCTAAATGGAGCATTCAACGTAGCTTAACGTTGAAGTGGACAACTCTAAACGTTAAGTTAACGTCATTTCAACGTTGTGCGTATCGCGATGGCTTCAATTTTTTATTTTGTTAAGGAGGATAACTTTTAAGTTGCGTCATCCTTACGTTTCGCTAAGTTTATCGTGATTCCGGCATAAATTAAACGGACGAAAGCCTTGCGTAAAAAGTAAGGTTATATTATTATATAAGTTATAGATCTTGCGGTGATAGATAGCCGAACGTTCAACAATGTAGCGTATCAAATGGAAATACTCCAAGCTTCGGTTAAAACATTGTAAGGTTATTGAAAAGTTTTCCAAGGTTCAGCTCGTATCTTTGATAAGCGCCACGATAGTAAATGTGATAAGTCTTAATCATTTGTCGAAGAGGCTGACTTGAGATAAGAAAATACGAGCAAACGCCGTTCATTTTGGCATTCTGGGTTTAATCCAAGATTGACGCGTAAAAATATAGTGATGCGGAGTAATAATAATAATAATAATAATAATAATAATAAAGAGAATTTAACAAATTGTTTGAGATATTTGCGCAAGATCATGAACTTCACACGAAGAGTTGAAGAAGTCGCCAGCCTAGTGAATAAAAAGGACAGGTTTTGAACTAATAACAAATACCTCCATCAGGATCGCTAATGTTTTCCAACCCTAAAAAATGTTTCTTTGATTACTATTACGCGGTATCCATCCTAGAGCTTTCTAAATTGACACCATCCGTTGCTTTTTGTATCGCGCCTTTATGGCCAAACCATCTACTTTTAAATACACTAATGAAGTAGGTATGAAAGTAATGTACCCGCATTTGGAGGAGGGATAGTAGGAAGCCGAGATTCTAGCTTTGAACTCGTCACCACCAAACCAGATCAGACGATATTAACACCTTAGACCACGTACCCGCCGATGAGAGTGATTTGTTGTTGTGATTTTTTTTTGTTCGGGGTAGCATCGGGGAAAATGTCGGGAAAATTGTGCCCGGAAAAACTGCACATTCCCAGGAAAAGGGAAATTGCACCCTCGCATGAATCATCACACTAATAGGTGAGAAAAGTGCGCCCACACGACCTTACCATTTTCACCGGCGTAGATCGGTGGGTATTTCAAATAGACTCATCGCACATCATGAGGTCTTGAGGAGGTCAAAGTACATCCATCCATTGCACCTGTCTCTACCTGTTGTTTAGGTTAGGTTATGTTTTTCAATGAAATAAAGATTAGTGTATATCTGTAAGAATTTGATGTGAACGTATACATTGAGGTTACCAAACTAATTATTGACGACCTTTTTCTCCATTTTTTCCAATCTAAGCTAGACTCTTCATACACTTTGTTAGGTCCTTGGGCGTACTTGTTTTGTAAGTGTGTGAAAGTGTGTGGGGCGCACTTTTCCCACCTAATGGGGTGATGATTAATAGGAGGGCGCAATTTTCCCTTTTTTTTCTGGGAAGGTGCAATTTTCCCTAATCCTCGGGGGGGAAATTTTCGGACTAGCGACGCGGGAAGAGGAACAAACGCGGTACCGACCCGAGCTAGGACTCGCTTGCTGTTCCGTAAAAATAACAAGGTGACCTAATGTGCGGTCTAGCAACTAAACCGCCTGGACTTTTAGCGGGGAGAAGGCCCTTAAATAACTAAATGTGTATGGATTTTACCCTGACCAAAGTACTCTAATTTTTAACAAAAGAGGAGGTTGAGTTATTGATTATCTTGGGTTTGTTTAGTTATTTTCCAATTCCTTAAAAAGTTCATGTTTTAAAGGAACATTTATTTTGTAATTAATATTATGAAAGTGTACAGAATAAGTTACATTTATGTATAGCTCAACCATATTTGGCTTTTTAAAGAAAAATTAAATATATCTCACTAATATAAACTAATATTACTAATTTAAAAGGTTAAAATAACTTTAAAAAACTAAATAAATCTAGCCTTATATGATTGACATTAAGTCAACTCAAACAACATTAGGAAGGGTTTAATAGAGCAGATAGCTAATTAATTATTAATCATCCACAATGTTGGGGACCTGGACTACATTTCAAACACGTCTAGTCTGGTTTACCGGTGACGGGAGAGGCTGCAGTTCGAATCCAAACCGGGTGTCCTGAGGTGTTTTTTTTAATCAAGTCCCTCTCTCCCACCACGCAAATGTGGGTAAATTTTATCTAAGTTCTAACTTTTTCTTCCCTAATCACTTAGTGTAACCAATTAAGTGCGAATAACCCGGACGAGTTTTAAGATGCGGCACAGAAAAAAACTATCTATCCGGACAGAAAAAACATTCTGAGAGTGACTCGTGATGGAAATATAATATAGAATGACCCAAGAACTCAGGTTACAATCTTATCGTATAGTGACAACTCAGCAGGACTTATAGGGCCCTTACACACTCAGTCAGAATGTCAGTATTAATAAAGTAATAATTAATACTGACAGTCTGACTGATCTTGTAGGGACCCTATTAGGAAAACGTCCGTGTTAGCGGGTTGGCTGCTAGGAGGTATGAAGCCCCGACGAACGATGGTGACAATCCTGAAAGGTTCCAATAAAGAATGGTTTTAAACTCCCCCTGCAAAAAAACATGTTTACCTCAGGCCTTTACCTCTAAGATAGACAGCGAATAAACCTGATTAAAAAAACAGCCAATATCAACACATTCCGAAATATTGGTTATTTTAAGAGAATTGAATACATTTCTGATTTATTGGAAATCATTTAACTATGAATTTGGGATAGCTAGATTGTACTTGTTCTAATTAAATAATTGGAAACTACGTCTGTGGATACACGGACTAAGGAGTCAATCTCACCTGGTCTAGTTTGTCAGCGACGAGAATGTCGAGGTTCGAACCCCAGCCTGTTTTCCCCCTAAAGTGTTTTCTATTCTCCCCTCATGTAATTGTGGGTGGATTACCTCATATTTTTACCTTCTCTATCCCTTCCCCATTAGTGTAAATATGCAGAGAGACCAGACGGTGGCAAGACGCGGCGCATAAAATTAAAAACTAGGAAGAACATTTTCTGGGAAATAATTAAATTAACATTTTCCGTCTCACATCTATATCTTTCAGTCTGGCTCCCTTATTATTCAACCTAGACAAAGACTTAAGGTATGAATGCTCGATATTTACCTCAAATAATCGAGTTCTTAGATCGATTAAAAGGTTTCGATCTGATTCACGAATTGATTCTTTATCTAGCGATTTAAGAAGATCGAATAGAAAAAGTAAAGGTAACAAAATATAAATACAGAAACAATCAATTTAGCTTAAGAATTCTTTTTTACCAACTAGGAACATGAAGAAGCAACTATTGGAAATGACTGGCCACAATTTAGTACATGATCATATAATGTCTAATTTATATTATATTATAATTAGCCACTAAGTGTACCACAACTTGTTGTATAATGTAGTAACAAAAATATCATGTAGGCAATTTTCAACAGTAGCATTATTTATACTTGTGTAATAGATAACAAATTGACTGTTGTCAACAGTTGATTACATTTAGCATAAATTTAAAATGCACACATACTTTATGTGCTAGATCCTTGTTGTTTTTTAATACATGCCCATTTATATTAGACATAGTCAAAACAACCCTTTTCTTAAGATAAATAGTGGATTCGATCCTCCCAAGATCGACTCAATGTGCTTGATTTTTTATTTTTTTTATTTTTTGCCTGGATCTAGGCAAGACCTCTTGATCTAAACTGATCCAAGGCTTCCTAGACTGATCCTTTCCGTCCCTTGGATTGTGTGGAAGGAAACTTTGTTTAGATGGTTCAGGTAAAAGAACGGCAGGTAGGAGCATCTAACAGGCTGTGACTTAGCCCGTAGGGGCAATCGTCCCCTCCTAAGTGCCTCCAGGTCATTCTTTCCGAAGATACCAGTTCTCTAGCACCTTTATACTGCCCCACGGTTGCCAACTAAGCGCGACTTGACAACAAAACGCGCTATAAGCAATTTCTTTTCCTCACACTCGACACTTTGCTCGCTCGGATTAGAATATTTTTCCTTCATAACTTTGCAGATCTGAATTCTGATAGAAAGATTTTTTTTTAAATATTCGAAAACAAGTTATACTATTATTAGTATCATTTTATTGGTTTCAAGATCAAGATTTTATGACTTGACGTATGAATTTAGTTTTAGTACCTTTTGTAGCTGTCATAAATTGTCCTACCGGAATTCTACTAATAGTTTAATATTGTGCAAACTAAATAAATACAGTACTTCCTGAATTAAATATAAGATTAGATTCCAATGTGGACGGAAATTTAAACTAGATCATTCGTTTACGTGACAAAGTTTTTTTTAATATATGCTTTGTGCTCTACACTCGTATTTACACTAAGAGTTAAAGATGAGAAATATAGGTTGTTTTTAAGATAAGTGTACACGTACTTGCGTGAAGCAAGAGTGAAAACACCTTTTGGAAAAAACAGCCCTAATACACCCAGCCGAGACTTGGAACCCCGACATCCCCATTCCTGGAAAACCAGACTAGATAGGCTTGACGTCTAGTCCGCGTGCCCATCGATGCGGGTTCGTTAGTCAAACATATCCCAATTAGTTTTTGGATTGGTTTAACCTCAATTAGTTACCTTCTCTATATTGGTTGATTTGTCTTTATATTGATTAGATAGACCCTGTTGGGATTCAAACCTCGAATTTTTAAGCACTACTCATTCAACTGTAGACAATGAAACTGGAGTGATTTGTTCGAACTCGGGGGAGGAAAATGTTTTAAAGATGATAATAAAAGGGCCGTAACGAGAGATTTTGAGAGGAAGGGTTGAAGGTTAAAACCTCTTCCGAACGCATTCCTTTGCGTTTGCAGCTTATCAAAACGTTTCTATTACTACATTTAGTACCTTGTGACAGTGTCAAAGACCAAAGTACAGCCACAACAAAATACTATACAGTGAATAAGTGAACGCGTTTCTCAAATAAGTAGCTCGCAATTAATATAAATACTTTTGCGTACGATTAATAATTAAATAAGGAACATACGTTTCCCTTTGTGTTTAAAAGAGTCGAAATAATTTACCCTTTAATATTTCCTAAACATAACAAAAATATATAAGCTTACAATCGTAAAATTATTTCAGTGAATAAAATTATAATACGATTTGAATATTACGGCCGGGCAAGGTTTTATTAAATAATTAAAAGTATATACTTATCTACTTAATAAATTTAAGTCAACGTTAAAAAAAATATTTCTCAAACCATTCGTGATATATGCGATTAGTTAGTTAGGAAGGTAAAATTTTAAGGAAATGAAAAAGAACAATCCACGTAGTAATGTAGCAAAATAATCGAATCATTTTGTAATTTTCATTCGATTTAGTTTTGGCTGTTATTCGATTGTAGACTGTACAACCACTTAAAATTTGTATTAAATTAGCCTTAGAATCATTCGAATGCGTAAGGTCGATTATTGTGTAGCAATGGGGACTATTTATTGAAAATGAACCTAATGGAAATGAAGACCTTTATAGATTATTATTATTATTATTATTATTATTATTATTAGCACCGCGTCTTACTACCCGTTTGGGTTATACGCACTTACGCTAATGTGTAATGGTAGGGTGATTGTGAAATGAAATGAAGGACCTACAGTTTAACGTGGAATCCGAACCACGGTGGAGACCTGGCATTCCCCACATTCACAAGATGTCTTGTCAGAGGTGAAGGAAGGGTTTGGTAATCAGATAAATCTGTACCTGGACCGAGGATTGAACCCCGGCTGCCAGCATAGAAGTCTGACACCTTACCCCTAGACCACCAGATCACCTTCTTTTTTTTTAATCAATAGCATATTAGAGTTAGTTTAGGAGTAGCTGCACAAGTTTTTAATGTCTCATAAGTACGCTTTTCAAACATCATTTTTTCCTATAATTTATAGGCCTTTTGGTAAAATCAGGATAAGGGAGGATAGAGGGGAAAAGTTAGGTGGGTGGTTGGTGAAGTGTGGAGCAATCACCTTGAGGCCCGCCATTGATCAATTAAAGTAAAGGTAGCCACAAGGCGTCACTCTTGTTTTAGACTGGCCTACTGATGACGGGGAGATCGGGGTTCGGATCCCGGTTGAATCTAATGACGGTGTTTTTTCTTAAATGGTTTCACTCTCTCCTTCCACGTGAATGCAGGTAGATTACCTCTAAAAGACTTCCTTCCTCATTAAATCCCTTCGAATTAAACCTTTTTCTTTTTCTTTGGTACAGAATCTAACAACCACCATTGGGGCTATACGCTTATATACTAGTTACGCTAATGAGTTGCGGTGAGGAAGATTGAACGTAGATAAAATTTACCCACATTTGCGTTGAGAGTATATTTAGGATAAAAACACACCTCAGTACACTCAACCGGGATCAAACCACGATTTCTCCCGACATCGGCAGTCTAGTATATTGCGAGAGCAGCGCCCACCGAAGCGGGTTTCGACTAGTTCAGTTAGAATATATAGAACTATTCGTTCGAAAGTTAATTAGTTGGTACTCGTATGTAATACCTGTGGCGTTTTTTTCCTTGTGACATTTTAAAAATGTTGAAAAAGAATGGAAGAAAGCGTTCTACTAATCATAAAAAAATATCGGGTTACAACACTAAAAAAGTATTGACTTTTTTTTAGTACCGCGTCTTACTAACCGTTCGGGCTATACGCTTTTTGTACTCATTACGCTAATGGTTTTAGGGACTAGGAATATTATATTTAGGGGATGTGTACCCGCAAAACCAGCTTTAGTAGAGCCGACCGAGATTCGAACCTCGATCTCCCGTCGAAGACAGTCTAGTCTACTGAGAAAGTGCGCCGTTGGAGCACGCGGCCTCCGAAGCGGTTTCTGAAAGCTGTGAAATGTCAAACGAATGAGAAGGACCGTCGCACGAGCGCATTGTTGAATTAAATAAACGATCTCAATCGTATATTTGGAGATTACTTTTGCTAAGGACCACCCCCCCCCCCCCCCAAAAAATTAAATAATTTAATTCAAGAGCTCAAATAAAGTGGCCTTTCATTAAATCAGNCCCCTCCCCAAAAAATTAAATAATTTAATTCAAGAGCTCAAATAAAGTGGCCTTTCATTAAATCAGAATTCTACACTTAAAACATTTACCAGTCACTGTCACAACCTGATGAATAATGTTGACAATAACCGTGTTGAGTAATAAAACCTTAAACGCCACCTCTGTAATAATAATAATAATAATAATAATAATAATACTACTACTTTAAAACGTTTGGCAAACACATCGACTATAATTAGAGGGTCTTATCAAGCTTTACTTTACACTAACAAGAAGTAAATTAATAGACACAGTAAATCGTTTTTTGTTCACTAACAATTCCAAAATGGGTTTTATTTTTAACACTTTTTATAACACTAATTTGAGCTTGGTTTAAATTTGAAAAGTTGAAACCAAATGTATGTGTATGTAAAAAAAATAACACTTTATTTACTTGTATGAGAAGTTAACTAGTAAATAAAATTAGAGTTCTCAAGAAAATCGAAAGAAATGTTAAAGTATCTTCAGGTCTAGTAAATAGTTCGCTTCGAAGGGTCAATATCCCCTTCCCACCTACCCTTTTCTCCTCTTTCAAGTGTATACAGCCCTGGGAGTCTGCAATCTTTCAGGTGATAAAAATACCTAACCACCAGTTACAGATTGCCCAGATGGGTTTTGAAGATAGCACGCGTTAATGTCAGTACACTTGCAGTTTTTATAACAAAAATATTTCTTGGACACAATAAATCAAATATTGCCTCTTGAATATATGTCAAGGGTATCCTTCAATTTGAGAATAACGATCTCTCTTCATTTAAATAGTTTCTCATCAAATACCACTGTGCCCATGACAGATATTTAAGTAGAAAATCATCGCAGTAGACTAGATCTGTTCGGGTTATACGCTGACGTACTAATTATGCTAATGGGTTAGGGATGAGGAATGTTGAATTTAAAGAAATTGTACCCACATTTGCATCGAGTGGGGAAATAATTGAGGGAAAAAACACATTATGTACACCAGGCTGGGATTCAAACCCTAACCACGTAATCACCGTCAAATCATGCTATACAAGACAGACGTTTAGACCACGTACTCACCGATGAGGCTAGGGGCCGCATTTTTTTTTTTTTTTAATACGGCTCCAAATTAATAACCTCGCCTGATTTCGCTTTACATAAATACTAGAGTTGGATCGAATCCACTATTTTACGAATCCGAATCCTATTCTTGGGAAAAATTATAAACATAAGAAGGAATATAAAAATATAAATTATAATAGAAAATACAAATAGTAACTAAATGTTTCTTATAATTTATTCATTATAACATTCATACATTCTGTAAAGTGTTAAACTATTGCTCTGGGGTCTGGCTGTTTATTTTATCCTATAATTATAATTGTATCTGAACCAACAATAAGCAACATTAGAGCTCTAAATCAAATTTCACTTGAAAAGTTGAAAATATATATAAAATATATTTTTTTTAAGGATTTGAGTCTCGAATCCTCTAATCTCGAATTCCTAAAGGATTTGAGGGTCCATCCCTAAAAAATTCTTAGTGCCAACCTTTGAAATATTTAGACCAAATTCTCTTTTATATGGATTTTCTCTTTTACTTGGTATTAAGAAAATCGTCACAAAAATATCTTAAAAACTTCCAGCGACTTTTTATATATAAAGTGTTATTAAATTTTCCCGTTTCACACAAAAATTCCCTCATTTTTGACAGATTTTGTCTATTTTCCAGTTGTGTGTAAATTGCTAATTCAGCTTTTGTGACTTTTTCGTTTCGTTTTTGTTGTGAGTAGACAAGGAGAGAAGTTTGTGCAACACGAGTAGAAGCCGCGCGCAATGTCACATCGTATTGTTGGATTTCTGGGAGAAACAACACAGTGTTGTGAAACCAACAGTCGACCACTTGGCAACAATGGAGTGGTTCCGTGCTGATACCCACGCTAGGGCCTTGCTAGCCGCCTGCTGGTTGGTCGCCTAGCTTTCCTCTCTCGTTTGCTACGTCAGCCAACAACATTCACATACCGTGCACACAGCGAAGCAACAACTTTTGATCGGAGGGTCGGGAGAGGGAAAAACAAAATAAAGATACTTGTACTGAAACAATGATGGCAACTTGTACGGAATAAAGAGCGAGGTAGCTAAGGTACTACGAAATATATGACTTGCATTTATTCATACGGTTTCATACGTGTTTTGTGAATAGCTAATGCAACCAACAAAATAAAATTCCTTTTAAGAAAATAGTTTGTAAAAAATCTATTAAACATAATTAAAACCATTTCAATCAAGCTATGTTTAAATGTGAGGGATCTCCTGATCAGTTTGCTTATGTAATACTACTTATACCTGCTTCAGTGGCTGCATGATATAAGATGTCACCCTCGTGTTAAACTAGATTGCATATGACAGTGAGATCGGGGTTCAAATCCCGGTTGGGTGTACTGAGGGTGTTTTTTTTTCAGAATGGTTTATCACTCTCCTTCCACACAAATGCGGGTACACTTCCTCAAAATTCAACCTTCCTCAGTCCTAACTCATTAGCGTAGTTCGTACATATGGGTATAGCCTGAACCGATAAGACGTGGTGCTAAAAAAAAGATGACAAAACTACTTGTATCTCTTCTGTGTATGAGTATGTCCTTAAACAACATAGCTGCAAACTAAAGACGTGCGCTACTGCCAAATTACGCACAAGTTTCTACGATAGCTACTTGTTTTTCAAATGGTAAACATAATAATTTGGTCATTCCCACGGTAATGGTTGAGCTTAATTTAGTGCTGAATTAGATATGGAAACACCGTTCATGTACGAGGCGTTACAAACAATTTAAGAGATCATCATCAGTTCTCATCCAGTCTGTTGTGTTTTGTGACAATTCTAAGTGCTTGGAATATAAGTAATGAATGAAGACATAATTATTATTATTATTATTAGCACCGCGTCTTACTACCCGTTCGGGTTATACGCACTTACGCTAATGTGTAATGGTAGGGTGATTGTGAGATGAAATGGAGGACCTACAGTTTAACGTAGAATCCGAACCACGGTGGAGGCCTGGCATTCCTCACATTCACAAGATGTCTTGTCAGAGGTGAAGGAAGGGTTTGGTAATCAGATAAATCTGTGCCGGGGCCGAGGATTGAACCCCGGCCGCCAGCATAGAAGTCTGACACCTTACCCCTAGACCACCAGGTCACCGACAGAAGACATAATACAGAACGGTTTTACTATAAAAAATAATAATTAGTATGATGATGTAAAATTAATTGCTTTTTTTTCACCGTGTCTTACCACTCGTTCGGGCTTTCACATACGTATTTGTTACGCTAGGAGGCTACTGATGAAGGTATAGTTTTAGATGAAATGTACCCGCATTTACGTGGAGGTAGAGGAAATTCATTAAGAAAAAAAAGCTCAGTACACGCGTCCGATTCGAAACTCAACCTCCCTGTCCATCTAGAGGGGGATACAATTATTCCACGGGGGCAGAGATTCTTTCTAGGGAGCCATGCCCCCCTCCTTGCCATCGGCGGTACCGCCGCCCCTGACTGTGTGCGCTGTTAAGACTGGCGACCGGCCCCTGAACTAAACTATGTTCCAGTAGACTACAGATATTGCGTGTGGCCTAACTAGTCTGATAGCAGGCGGAGCGGCGAGGAGCCACCTGGTGTACACAAGGAGAAACAAGTTTTTTGTTTCAAAAGCCTTGCGTTCTGTTCAAATACTTAGTCGTGGCTACTACCAACACTAAGTTTTCATACCACGTCTTATTACATTTTAGCGTTCGGGTTGATTACGATCGTATTTGAAAGGAAATCCATTCAAATTTGCGTGAGAACCTATTTAGGG